>CANJKZ010000998.1:2052500-2077500 GCA_947471745.1 Closterium sp. Naga37s-1
CTCCCCCCTTTCCTCCTCCTTCGCCTCTGCTGTTGCTGCAGACGTCTCTGTTCCTGAGGACGTCAGTGCTGCTTCGACTAGTACGAAGCGCCGCAACAGCAAGGGCAAGGGTGGTCGGGGTAGTGGAGGAGGCAGCGGTGGTGGTGGAGGTGGCAGTGGGCGTGGCAGTGGGGGCAGCGGTAGAGGAGGCGGAGGCGGTGGAGGTGGTGGCGGCGGTGGGACCGGTGGCGGAGGTGGAGGCTCTGGTGGCGGCGGTGGAGGCAGCGGAGGGGGTGGCAGCAGTGGAGGCGGTGGGACCAGTGGTGGTCGGTCTGGACCTCAGCGTGGAGGCCCTGGTGGCGGTCGGGGCCAGCAGCAGCAGCGTCGGAGTGAGACTCAGACGCCTCAGCAGCTCCGTGAGTGGTTGGTTCAGCGTAGGGCGGGCGAGGGTAGAGAGACCTGCCCGTATGTCATTCGCACGGGTGCCCGTGCGGGCAAGACATGCGGGCGGTTTCACACTGAGCGCCGCTGCTTTGCCCGCCTTGACGACGCCTGGCGCACTGAGTTTGGTGATGACGTCGAGCGCCCTCGCTGGGCGGAGTTGCTTAGGTCGGGAGTTGCCATCTATGACCTAGACTTTGATGTTATTATCTCTGCCATGTATGCATTGTCTTTTAGTGCTGAGGGTGACTGTTACTGGTGTGTGCCGCCTGACCCAGGTATAGCCGCTGCTGCTCTAGGTGCTAGTGCGTCTGGTACTCCCCCTGGTACTGCGCCTGCTGAGGCCCTGCACACCTTCACGTTAGACTCCGGCGCCTCGCGCTGTTTCTTTTGTGGTAGCACCACTCTCACTCCTCTTCCTGCACCTGTTCTGGTCAGACTGGCCGATCCCTCTGGGGGCCCGGTCGATGCCAGTTCCTCCACTGTCCTCCCGTGTCCGGCGGTTCCGTCCGGCTCTCTGTTAGGTCTTCACCTCCCCTCGTTCTCTACGAACTTGGTGAGTACCGCTGCCCTTCAGGATGCGATGGTCACTACCACCACTCCTGGGGGTCAGCGTGTGTCGATCTGCACGTGCACGCGGACGGGGCGTCACCTGGCTACGTTCACTCGTCGGCCAGGGTCGAGTCTGTACACAATGGCTACCGAGCCTCCTCAGGTCGCTGCGTCTGCTCACGTGTCCGCGTCAGGTCAGGTAGCCGCCGCTTGCTCGTGTCGCCTCCTGTCGCACCAGACTCTTCTTTGGCACCACCGCCTGGGTCACCCCTCCCTGCCACGCCTTCGTGGCATGCACTCCCGTCTCCTTGTCTCTGGTCTCCCCAGGTCTCTGCCTCCCCTGCCGCCCTCGCCTGCCCCGCCCTGTCTTCCTTGCGTCGAGGGGCGGCAGCGCGCCGCTCCTCACTCCTCCTCGTTTCCCCCGACGACTGCTCCCCTGCAGACCCTCCACATGGACGTGTGGGGCCCAGCCCGCGTCAGTGGACAGGGCTGCGAGCGCTACTTCCTGCTGGTAGTTGACGACTACACGTGATACACCACAATCTTCCCCTTGCGCAGCAAGGGTGAAGTCTCTGCTGTCTTGATCCCTTGGATCCGCACAGTCCGTCTCCAGCTGCGTGCGCGTTTCGGCCAGGACCTTCCTGTCCTGCGTCTGCACTCTGACAGAGGTGGTGAGTTCTCCTCCGACCTCTCGCGGGACTTTTGTCGTGGGGAGGGCATCACCCAGTCGTTCACGCTTCCGGACTCCCCTCAGCAAAATGGGATTGCTGAGCGCCGCATTGGCTTAGTCATGGAGGTCGCTCGTACCTCCATGATTCATGCGGCCGCTCCCCAATTTTTGTGGCCGTTTGCGGTCCGGTATGCTGCGCATCAGCTCAACCTTTGGCCCCGTGTCTCCTTGCCGGAGACCTCGCCCACACTGCGTTGGACAGGGAAGGTTGGCGATGCATCGGTGTTCCAGGTCTGGCGTTCTCGTGCCTTTGTTCGCGATACGTCCGCGGACAAGCTCTCCGCCCACGGTATTCCCTGCGTCTTCCTTGGCTTTGTCTCTGATGCGCCTGGCTGGCAGTTTTACCACCCCGCCTCGCGCCGTGTCCTCCCTTCTCAGGACGTCACGTTCGACGAGTCGGTTTCCTTCTACCGTCTCTTCCCCTACCGCTCTGCCCCTTCCCCGCCCCCGCCGCTTTTTCTTGCTCCCGGTCCGCCTCCGGTAGACCCCCTCCCGCCCCAGGGTCCTGCTCCTTCGGGAGTGTCTCAGGTAGACCCTCTCCCTGGTACTGTGCCTGTTCAGGTAGCTGTCGTCTCAGGTGCTGCTCCAGGTGCTGCGTCTAGGGGTGCTGCGTCTGGGGGTGCGGAGCTGGGGGGTGCGGGGTCTGAGGGTGCTGGGTCTGGGGGTGCTGAGCCTGAGGGTGTTGAGCCTGGGGGTGCTGAGTCGGAGGGTGCGGAGCCTGAGGGTGCTGAGTCGGAGGGTGCGGAGTCTGGGGGTGCTGAGCCTCGGGGTGCTGCTTCGTCTGGAGGTCCTGCTGGTGCTTCACCGCGACTGTCCTCGCAGCAGCTGCGTGAGTGGCTTGTTCAGCGCGCACACCGTCGGAGTGGGGCTCCCGCAGCTGGCGAGCCTGGAGGCGCTGGAGCTGGAGGTGCTGCTGTTACTACTGGAGTTGGAGACCCTACGGAGCCTGGAGCAGCTGGCGCTGGAGGCGCTGGAGCTGGAGGAGCTGGAGTTGGAGGCCTTGGCGCAGGAGGCGCTGGAGCTGCAGGAGCTGGAGCTGTTGACCCTGGTGCTGGAGGTGCTGGAGGCACTGTGCGGCCGCGCCCGTACTTCGTTCCCCTGCTTGAGCAGGTTCTTGGTGTCCCGTCTTCTACTGGTCTTCCTCCTCCCTTCCTGTGTCCGCCGCCTGACCAGTCGCAGCCGCCGCTACAGCCAGCCTCCCCACTGCCTGTTCCCTCTCCTTACACTGAGCAGTCCGGAGGTCTTACAGAGCGTTGTGAGCCTGCGTCTCGTCCTGTCTCACCTGTTCGCACTGCTCGTTGCGCTCCTCGTTCGCGTCCTCCCCCTGTCCCAGGCACGCACACCATGGCACTCCGTCCTTCCTCTGTTCCACTGCGTGTTCCTCTGCCTGCTCCTCCTGAGTCCTCTCTTCCTGAGGTCCCTGACCCTGAGTCTGACCGAGCGCGTGCTGCCAGTCCCACTGTCGCTCGTTTCCTTGCCACTGCTGTCACTGACCCGTCCTTTGAGTCTGCTGCTGCTTCTGCTCTCGTTGCTGAGCTACTTGACTTTGCTGCTGCCTGCCGTCTCGACTACGCCTCTGCTCTAGTTGCTGAGTCTGTGCCTGCCAGTCCTCCGTCCGTCGGGGGTGAGTGTGCTCTTGGCACGAACGTCCTTGAGGACAGGCAGGAGGACTTTGAGTGTCTTGCAGCTGCTGTACCTCGTTTCGCCTCCTTGCTGCTTGCCCCTGAGGGAGATCCGGATGCTTCTGACATCCCGACCCCGCGCTCTTACGCAGAGGCGATTACGGGTCCTTACTCCTCTCAGTGGCAGGCAGCTATGGATGCCGAAATGGCATCCTGGAAGTCCACAGGCACTAACGTCGACGAGGTTCCCCCACCTGGGGTGAACATAGTCGATGGCATGTGGATCTTCAGGGTGAAGCGGCCGCCGGGTTCTCCGCCTGCCTTCAAGGCGCGTTACGTTGCTTGAGGTTTCAGTCAGCGACAGGGAGTTGACTACTTCCAGACCTTCTCCCCCACCCCGAAGTTGACTACTCTTCGGGTGTTGCTGCACGTAGCTGCTCAGCGTGACTACGAGTTACACTCCCTGGACTTCAGTACTGCCTTCGTGTAGGGCAGCCTGCACGAGGAGATCTGGCTGCGCCTACCATCTGGCTTCACTGGGTCGTTTCCTACAGGTACCCAGTGGAGCCTCCGCCGGCCAGTCTACGGTCTCCGCCAGGCGCCTCGCGAGTGGCACGACACACTCAGGACTACACTTGCGGCTCTTGGGTTTGTTCCTTCTACAGCAGACCCGTCGCTGTTTCTACGCACCGACACCTTGCTGCCGCCCTTCTACGTCCTAGTGTACGTCGACGACCTCGTCTTTGCCACGGCTAACACTGAGGCACTGACCCTAGTGAAGTCCGAGCTGCAGAAGAGACATACCTGCACTGACCTGGGTGAACTGCGCAGCTACCTTGGTCTGCAGATCACCCGGGACAGAGCACGGCGCACCATCACACTGACTCAGTCACACATGGTGCACCAGGTCCTTCAGCGCTTCGGCTTCCAGTACTCCTCGCCACAGCTCACTCCTCTGTCTACCAGCCACTCGCTCTCAGCTTCACCTTCGGACGAGTCCGTAGAGCCGAGTGGTCCGTACCCAGAGCTTGTGGGTTGCCTCATGTACCTGATGACTTGCACACGACCTGACCTCGTGTACCCTCTCAGCCTTCTGGCTCACTACGTGGCTCCCGGTAGGCACCGACTCTCCGGTCCTTGGCCCACGTCAGGAGCGCTACTTCCTGATTGTGGTGGACGACTACTCCCGCTACACCACGGTTTTCCCCTTGCGACGGAAGGCCGACGTGCCTACCGTCCTCGAGCCGTGGCTACTAGCGTGGGGTGGCGCCCAGGGCCTGTGTGGGCTTCGCCTACACTCGGACCGTGGTGGTGAGTTTTCTTCCACTCGCCTGGAGACGTTCTGTCAGGGTCGGGGGATCATCCAGTCTTACACGCTACCAGCATCACCGCAGCAGAACGGGGTAGCCGAGCGACGCATCGGCCTGGTCATGGAGGTTGCCCGGACCTCCATGTGCCATGCCGGTGCCCCCCAGTTCTTGTGGCCCCAGGCAGTCCGCTACGCCGCGCACCAGCTGAACCTGTGGCCCAGTGACGCACGGCCAAGGGTGACGCCGGTCTCCCTTTGGACAGGTTCTCCGGGCGTAGCAGCTGACTTCCGCGTCTGGGGTTGTCTGGCTCACGTTCGCGCCCCTGGCGCGAACAAGTTGTCTCCGCGCACTCGTGCCTGCGTCTTTCTTGGCTTCCCTTTGGACGCCTCCGGATGGGTGTTCTACGACCCGGTCACCTACCAGTTCTTCGCTTCGCAGGACGTCACGTTCGACGAGTCTGTCTGTTACTACAGGAGTCGCCCCCACCGAGGTACTGAGGCCTTTTCCCCCCCGCTGTTCCTCACCCTTGAGCCCCCACCAGTCGCCCCGGTAGCCCCCCCCCCTTCGCGTCCTGCCCCGTCAGGTGTGTCGCACGTCACTCCGCAGTCTTCCCCCCCGCAGCGTCCAGTCCCTGTCGTGTCTGGGGGTGCGGGAGGTGCAGTTGCGGAGGGTGAGGGAACTGGGGCTGCAGGAGCTGGTGGTGTCGGCTCTGGGGGTGCAGGGGTTGTGGGCGTGGAGGTCACTCCTGTGGAGGACACGGCAGCCTCGACTCGGCGGCCTCGCCCTGCCTCACCCCCTGGCTTCCCGTCCGTCCCGCAGTTTCCTCCTCCTTCTTCTCTGCGGTCGGTTGCTGCGGAGCCTGGGGGTGTTCCTGCGGGAGGTACTGGAGGCCCCGGGGGTGTCGGTGGTGGAGGTGCTGATTCTGGGGGTGCTGGAGCTGGAGGCACTGGCACTGTGGCGCCTACACCGCGCACTGTACGTTTCCTGACCCGTGAGCAGCGTCTCCTCCGGTTGGAGAGGGAGGAGCGTGAGCGATTTGAGAGGGCACAGCAGCAGCAGCAGCAGCAGCAGCAGCAGCAGCAGCAGCAGCAGCAGGAGAGAGTAGAGGAGGAGTCACAGCAGCAGCACGAGAGGGTAGCGCAGGAGTCCCGGTCGCAGCAGCGGGTGCAGCTGCAGCCGCAGCAGGAGAGGGTAGAGGAGGAGTCACGGCCGCACCAGGAGAGGGTAGAGCAGGAGTCCCGCCCGCAGCAGCAGGTGCAGTTACAGACACAGCAGGAGAGAGTAGAGGAGCAGTCACGGCCGCACCAGGAGAGGGTAGAGCAGGAGTCCCACCCGCAGCAGCAGGTGCAGTTACAGACGCAGCAGGAGAGAGTAGAGGAGGAGTCACGGCAGCAGCAGGAGAGGGTAGCGCAGGAGTCCCGGTCGCAGCAGCGGGTACAGCTGCAGCCGCAGCAGGAGAGGGCAGAGGCGGAGCCACAGGAGCAGCAGCAGGGGCCGGTACCGTCGCAGCAGACGCCAGAGGAGGCGGAGCAGCAGTGACTGCGACTACGCGACCTCCCCGACCCAGCACCTGCACGCTTTCTTCGTGGTCCCCTACCGTCCCCTCCTGTTCCACCAGTTGAGTCCCTTTCCTCCTCCCAGTGGACTCATCGTCCTCCCCTTAGTCGTGCTGTGTCTCCACAGCCCCGTCGGTCCCGTTACCGTGCAGACGGTCCGTTTCACCTTGTTCTCCGCTCTCGTGTTCCACCTCCTCCTGTCCTTCCACAGCCCCCTGAGTCGTCCCTCACTGTGCTTCACGACCCGTTGTCCGACTACCTCCGTGCCTCCCGTCCTGTCGTCTCCCGTGTTTTGTCCGCGTTGGTCACTCACCCGACTGCACCTCTGTCGTCTGTCTCAGCACTTGTTACCACTGTCTCTGGCTTTGCCTCTTCCCACCGCCTTGACTACGCCGCTCACTTGGTGAGTGGCCCTGCACGTTCTCCGTCCTCTGGGGGTGCTCTTGTCTTTCCCCTGGAGGTCGTAGAGGACAGGCAGTTCGAGCTTGGTTTCCTTGCGGCCGCTGTTCCTCATCTCTGCGCCATGCTGCTTGCCCCTGAGGGGGATCCAGACGCCCTTGACATCCCGATCCCTCGCACTCACGCCGAGGCGGTCTCGGGACCCTGGGCTTCGTACTGGATAGCAGCTGAGGAGGCAGAGATGGCATCTTATAGGTCCACAGGCACTTACGTCGACGCAGTCCCACCACCTGGGACGAATGTCGTCAGTGGCCGGCTCTACAAGGTGAAGCGGCCGCCTGGATCACCACCTGTGTTCAAGGCGCGCTATGTTGCGAGAGGCATCAGTCAGCGAGAGGGGGTGGACTTCTTCCAGACCTTCGCTCCCACCCCGAAGATGAGTACTCTTCGGGTGTTGCTGCATATTGCAGCCCAGCGCGACTACGAGTTGCACTCCTTGGACTTTTCCACCGCGTTCCTTCAGGGGAGCCTGCACGAGCAGATCTGGCTGCGTCGCCCGCCTGGCTTCACTGGCTCTTTCCCACCTGGGACCCAGTGGCAGCTGCGTCGACCAGTCTACGGCCCGCGTCAGGCCCCACGTGAGTGGCACGACACACTTCGCTCGACCCTTGCAGCTCTTGACTTCTTTCCGTCGTCTGCTGACCCGTCACTGTTCGTTCGCCGTGGCTCGACCCCGTTCTTTGTCCTGGTCTACGTCGACGACCTAGTGTTCGCCACTCCCGACCGACGCGCGCTGGCCTCCGTGAAGGAGGAACTGCAGAGGAGACACACTTGCACTGACCTTGGTGAGCGGCAGCACTACCTTGGCCTGCAGATCACCAGGGACAGGGCAGCTCGCACCATTACGCTGACTCAGTCGCATATGGTCGAGCAGATCCTCACGCGGTTTCGCTTCCCGTTCTCCAAGGTACAGCTCACCCCTCTTGGTGTGGATCATGGGCTCACGGCTCCACCTTCGGACGAGTCATTTGAGTCCAGTGGTCCATATCCTGAGCTGGTGGGTTGTCTCATGTACCTGATGACCTGTACTCGCCCAGACCTAGCTTACCCTCTTAGCGTCCTTGCGCGCTTTGTTGCGCCTGGGAGACACCGACCTTCCCACTGGTACGCTGCTAAGAGGGTGGCGAAGTATGTGGCGAGTACATCAGGCATGGGACTTGTCCTTGGAGGGAAGCAGCCAGTTACACTCACAGGTTACTCGGACTCGTCGTGGGCCGACGACGCGGAGACGCGTCGGTCTACACAGGGGTACTCCTTTAGCCTCGGGGCAGGTGCTGTTTCGTGGCGGTCGACTCGGGCGTCGTCCGTCGCCGGTTCCAGCTGTGAGGCAGAGGTGTACGCTGCGGCCATGGCCGCTCAGGAGCTTCGCTGGCTGTCTTTCCTTCTCACCGACCTTGGTGAGCGGCCTCGCTCTCCCCCAGTCTTGTTCGCCGACAACAGGTCTGCTGTCCTGTTGTGTGAGGAGCCCCGACTGGTTGGGAAGGCGAAGCACATCCAGCTTCGTTACTTCCTTCTGCGTGAGTTGCAGCAGCGTGGACAGGCACTCGTTCGACGTGTGGTCTCTGAGGCCAACACGGCAGATATCTTCACCAAGGCGTTGCCGCCTTGTGACCACCAGCGTTTCTGCACCCAGCTTGGCCTTGTGCCTGCCCATCCTCACTTGCTTGCTTAGAGATGCCTTGTCCTGCATGTCTTGTGCTCTTGCATCTCTTTATACTTGCTATATACCTGCATGTGGACTGGCCTTGTGGCCCCTTGCTTGCTCTCGGAGTGTGTGGTGACTTTGAGCTCCACCCTGAGATTTGTCTTGTTCTTGTAGACTGGTCTTGTGACCGTTGCTTGCTCTTGTTGTTTCTACAGGACTTCCGTCACCTAGACTATGGGGGTGTGTCAACATATATTTTATATGTGTTGTTTAGGTTAGTCTAGGTGTTACATTTCTACTTACTTGCATGATTAGGGTTTGCTATATCTAGGGTTGCACTTCACATTTTCTATCAATTCATTCTTATCGTAACACGCGGCCCCTAGCAAGTCGCGGCCCCTAGCCCGTCGCGGCCCCCTGCCTGTCGCGGCCCCTAGCCCGTCGCGGCCCCCTAGCCTGTCGTGGCCCCTAGCCCGTCGCGGCCCCTAGCCAATCGCGGCCCCTAGCCCGTTGCGGCCCCTGCTGCTGGCACGGCCCCCCCCCCTGCTGACGCGGCCCCTGCTGACGCGGCCCACTGCTGACGCGGCCCACTGCTGCCTCGACCCCTGCTGGCGCGGCCCCTACTAACGCGGCCCCCTGCTGGTGCGGCCCCACCTGACGCGGCTCCCTGCAGTCGCGGCCCCTATCGGCCCGGCCCCTGCTGACGAGGCCCCCTGCTGGCGCGGCCCCTGCAGACGCGCCCCCCCCCCTGCTGTCAGCATTTGCCACGGTAGAGGACCTTGTTTCCCACCTGCGCGCTAGTGACGCTCGCTACCGCGCTACCGTCCCTGCTGAGTTCCTTGACAGGAACCCGCCACCGATGTTCATCACCCTCTCCTTCATCGTCACTCACCTCCCTGACTATCTTTGCTCTGTCAGGGACCACTTTCTCTCACTTGACCCCACCTCCCTCATTGTTGACCTACTCGAGGAGCACCTCCTCGCAGCTGAGACTAGTGCAGTTGCTGTAGGTGCTGCCCTCGCCTGCCGCCCTCGCCTGCCCCGCCCTGCCTTCCTTGTGTCGAGGGGCGGCAGCGCGCCGCTCCTCACTCCTCCTCGTTTCCCCCGATGACTGCTCCCCTGCAGACTCTCCACATGGACGTGTGGGGCCCAGCCCGCGTCAGTGGACAGGGCCGCGAGCGCTACTTTCTGCTGGTCGTTGACGACTACACGCGGTACACCACGGTCTTTCCCTTGCGCAGCAAGGGTCAGGTCGTTGATGTCTTGATTCCTTGGATCCGCACACTCCGTCTCTAGCTCCGCGAGCGGTTCAGTACGGACCTTCCTGTCCTACGTCTGCACTCTGACAGAGGTTGTGAGTTTTTCTCTGACCTCTTGAGGGAATTTTGTCATGGGGATGGCATTCTCCAGTCTTTCACGCTTCCGGACTCCCCTCAGCAAAATGGGATTGCTGAGCGCCGCATTGGCTTAGTCATGGAGGTCGCTCTAACCTCCATGATCCATGCGGCTGCTCCCCATTTTCTGTGGTCGTTTGCGGTCCGGTACGCTGCGCATCAGCTCAACCTCTGGCCCCGTGTCTCCTTGCCGGAGACCTCGCCCACATTGCGTTGGACGAGGAAGGTTGGCGATGTGTCGGTGTTCCGGGTCTGGGGTTCTCGTGCCTTTGTCCGCGATACGTCCGCGGACAAGCTCTCCGCCCGAGCCATTCCTTGCATCTTCCTGATGCGCCTGGCTGGCAGTTTTACCACCCTACCTCGCGCCGTGTCCTCCCCTCTTACAACGTCACGTTTGACGAGTCGGTTCCCTTTTACCGTCTCTTCCCCTACCGCTCTGCCCCTCTCCCTCCCCCGCCGCTCTTCCTTGCTCCAGATCCTGCTCCCTCAGGTGTCTCTCAGGTAGACCCACCCCCTGGTGCTGTGCCTGGTGAGGTAGCTGTAGACTCAGGTGCTGCTAGAGGTACTGCGTCCGGGGGTCCTGAGCCTGGGGGTGCTGAGCCTGGGGGTGCTGAGCCTGGGAGTGCTGAGCCTAGGGGTGCTGAGACTGGGGGTGCTGAGCTTGGGGGTGCTAAGTCGGAGGGTGCGGAGTCTGGGGGTGCTGCGCCCAGGGTGCTGCTTCGTCTAGAGTTTCTGCTGGTGCTTCGCCGAGACTGTCTCCGCAGCAGCTGCGTGAGTGGCTTGTTCGGCGCGCACGCCTTCGGAGTGGAGCTACAAGAGCAGAAGGTGCTGGAGCCGCTGGAGCTGGAGGTCCTGCGGTTACTACTGGAGCTGGTGGTACTGGAGGTACTGCATCTACTGGTCCTGGAGGTGCTCGTACCAGGGGTACTAGAGCTACCGGGACTGGTGGTGTTGGTGGCGCTGGAGCTGGAGACCCTACGGAGCTTGGAGCTGCTGGAGCTGGAGGCTCTGGCGCTGATGGCGCTGGAGCTGTAGGAGCTGGAGCTGGTGGCACTTGCGCTGGAGGCGCTGGAGCTGAAGGAGCTGGAGTTGGAGGCACTGGCGCGGGAGACGCTGGAGCTGGAGGAGCTGGAGCTGTTGGCCTTGGAGACACTGTGTGGCCGCGACCGTACTTCATTCCCCTGCTTCAGCAGGTTCTTGGTGTCCCGTCTTCTACCAGCCTTACTCCTCCCCTATTGTGTCCACCGCCTGACCAGTCGCAACTGCCGTTATAGCCAGCCTCCCCACTTTCTGCTCCATCTCCTTACACTGAGCAATCCGGCGATCTTACAGAGCAACGTGAGCCTGCGTCTCGTCCTGTCTCGCCTGTTCGCAATGCTCGTCGCATTCCTCGTTCGCGTCCTCCTCCTGTCCCCGGCACGCACGCTATGGCACTTCGTCCTTCCTCTGTTCCACTGCGTGTTCTTCTGCCTGCTCCTCCTGAGTCCTCTCTTCCTGCCCTCCCTGACCCTGAATACGCTCGTGCTGCCATTCCCACTGTCTCTCCTCTCCTCGCCACTGCTGTCACTGACCCTTCCTTTGAGACTGCTGCTGCGTCTGCCCTCGTTGCTGAGATGCTTTACTTCGCTGCAGTCTGTCGTCTAGACTACGCCACTGCTCTTGTTGCTGAGTCTGAGTCTGCCAGTCCTCCGTCCGTCGTGGGTGAGTGTGCTCTTGGCACGGACGTCCTTGAAGATAGGCAGGAGGACTTTGAGTGTCTTGCAGCTGCTGTACCTCGTTTCGCTTCCATGCTGCTTGCCCCTAAGGGAGACCCGGATGCTCCAGACATCCCGACCCCGCGCTCTTACGCAGAGGCGATTACGGGTCCTTACTCCTCTCAGTGGCAGGCAGCTATGGATGCCGAGATGGCATCCTGGAAGTCCACAGGCACCTACGTCGATGAATTTCCCCCGTCTTGGGCAAACATAGTCGATGGCATGTGGATTTTCAGGGTGAAGTGGCCACCGGGTTCTCCGCCTGCCTTCTAGGCGCGTTACGTTGTTCGAGGCTTCATTCAGCAACAGGGGGTTGACTACTTCCAGACCTTCTCCCCCACCCCGAAGATGACTACTCTTCAGGTGTTACTGCACGTCGCTGCTTAGTGTGACTACGACTTGCACTCTCTGGACTTCAGCACAGCTTTCCTGCAGGGCAACCTGCACGAGGAGATCTTGCTGCGCTGCCCACCTGGCTTCACTGGGTCGTTTCCTGCAGGTACCTAGTGGAGCCTCCGTCGGCCAGTCTACGGTCTTCGCCAGGCGCCTCGTGAGTGGCACGATACACTGAGGACTACACTTGCGGCTCTTGGGTTTGCTCCTGCTACTGCTGACCCGTCGCTGTTTCTACGCACCGACACCTCGCTGCCGCCATTCTACTTCCTTGTCTACGTCGACAACCTTGTCTTTGCCACTGCCGACACTGAGGAACTGACTCTTGTGAAGTCGGAGCTGCAGAAGAGACACACGTGCACTGACCTGGGTGAACTGCGCAGCTATCTTGGCTTGCAGATCACCTGGGACAGAGCTTGGCGCACCATTACCCTGACTCGGTCACACATGGTGCACCAGGTCCTTCAGCGCTTCGGCTTCCAGTTCTCCTCGCCACAGCCCACTCCTCTGTCTACCAGCCACTCGCTCTCAGCTCCACCTTCGGACGAGTCCGTAGAGCCGAGTGGTCCATACCCAGAGCTTGTGGGTTGCCTCATGTACCTGATGACGTGCACACGACCTGACCTCGCGTACCCTCTCAGCCTTCTGGCTCGCTACGTGGCTCCCGGTAGGCACCGAAAGGTGCACTGGGATGCTTCGAAGAGGGTACTGCATTACTTGTGCAGTACGTCGAGCATGGGGTTTGTGCTTGGAGGACGGGGTCCAGTTGTCCTCACTGGTCACGCAGACGCTTCTTGGGTTGACGACTTGGCTACGCAGCGGTCGTCACAGGGTTACACCTTCAGCCTTGGTTCCAGCTCGGTTTCTTGGCAGTCTGCCCGCTCGTCTTCGGTTCTCAGCTCCAGTTGTTAGGCTGAGATCTACGTAGAGGCCATGGCTGCACAGGGGCTACGCTGGCTCATCTACCTGCTGACTGACTTGGGAGAGCAGCCTCGTTCGCCTCCAGTTCTGTACGTAGACAACAACGCCATGATTGCCTTGTGTCAGGAGCACAGACTGGAGCACAGAACGAAGCACATCGCTCTGCGATACTTCCTTGCTCGAGAGTTGCAGCAGCGTGGCCAGCTTCGTGTTGCGTACGTGGCCACTAGGGTCAACAATGCTGACATATTCACCAAGGCACTTCCGCCTGGTGATCATCAGCGCTTCTCTACTGTGTTAGCCCTTGTGCCTACTTTGCCTCACTTGCTTACTGCTTGACTCTGCTTGTACTGTGATCTCTATTTCTTTGCTTTTCTTGACTGGTCTTGTGACCACTTGTTCTCCCCCACTTTGCCTATGGGGGTGTGTCAAAATGTTTTAGTGCTTACATTTGTGTAGGCTATAGTGGGGTAGCCCATAAGGGGTACAACCCAATTAGGGTTAGTACTTGTACCCAACTCTTTCATAGTTCATTCATTCTCGTTCATTATTCTGACAGTATATAGTATGCACCGAATATCCAAGGGAAAGGGGTCGTCAAGCCTAACGACCCATTGACGACTTGACGCCACGCTGCCCCGAGCAGAAAAAAACGAAAACCCTATCGGATGGCATTGTGAAGAAACAGAGGAATGAATGATTGAACTAGAAATGAGGTGGGTACAAATAGAGAACACAAAAGTGTTGTACCCTCTAGGAACTACCCCACTACAGCCTAAACAGACTATAGCATATATAAGTTTGACACACCCCCATAGGCAAAGTGGGGGAGAACAAGGGGTCACAAGACCAGTCAAGAAAAGCAAAGCAAGCTCAGGGTGGATCACAAAGTCACCACGCAGTCTGAGCAAAAGCAAAGGGCCACAAGGCCAGTTCACCTGCAGAGTTATATAAAGGAAAGCAAACAATACAGTAAACACAACCTAGCAAGTATAAGCATGCAGGTATATGTATAAAGAGTACAGTACAGGCAGAGTCAAGAAAAAAGCAAGTGAGGCACAGTAGGTACAAGGCCTAACACAGTACAGAAGCGCTGATGATCACAAGGCTGAAGTGCCTTGGTGAAGACATCAGCAGTGTTGGCCTGAGAGGCCACGTAAGCTAGACGAAGCTGGCCACGCTGCTGCAACTCTCGAGCAAGGAAGTAGCGCAGAGCAATGTGCTTCGTTCTGTGCTCCAGTCTGTGCTCTTGACACAAGGCCAGCATGGCCTTGTTGTCGACGTACAGAACTGGAGGAGAACGAGGCGCCTCTCCCAAGTCGGTCATCAGGTAGGTGAGCTAGCGTAGCTCCTGTGCAGCCATGGCCCCAGCGTAGATCTCAGCCTCACAACTGGAGCTGAGAACGGAAGAAGAGCGGGTAGACCGCCAAGAGACAGAACCGGAGCCAAGGCTGAAGGTGTAACCCTGTGACGACCGCTGCGTAGCCAAGTCGTCAACCCAGGAGGCGTCAGCGTGACCAGTGAGGACAACTCGAGCCCGTCCTCCAAGCACGAGCCCCATGCCCTATGTACTGCACAAGTATCGCAACACCCTCTTCGCAGCATCCCAGTGCACCTTTCGGTGCCTGCCGGGAGCCACATAGCGAGCCAGAAGGCTGAGAGGGTATGCGAGGTCAGGTCGTGTGCAAGTCATCAGGTACATGAGGCAGCCCACAAGCTCTGGATACGGGCCACTCGGCTCTACGGACTCGTCCGAAGGTGGAGCTGAGAGCGAGTGACCGGTAGGCAGAGGAGTGGACTGTGGCGAGGAGTACGTGAAGCCGAAGCGCTGAAGGACCTGCTGCACCATGTGTGACTGAGTCAAGGTAATGGTGCGCTGTGCTCTGTCCCGGGTGATCCGCAAGCCAAGATAGCTTGTGAGCTCACCCAGGTCTGTGCACGTGTGTCTCTTCTGCAGCTCGGACTTCACGTGGGCGAGTGCCTCAGTGTCAGCAGTAGCAAAGACGAGGTCGTCTACGTACACGAGAACGTAGAACCGCGGCAGAGTAGTGTCAGTGCGTAAGAACAGAGAAGGGTCAGCAGTGGAAGGAGCAAAACCAAGAGCAGCAAGAGTCGTCCTGAGTGTGTCGTGCCACTCACGGGGTGCCTGGCGGAGACCGTAGACTGGCCGCCGGAGGCTCCACTGGGTACCAGCAGGAAACGACCCAGTGAAGCCAGGTGGGCGGCGCAGCCAGATCTCCTCGTGGAGGCTGCCCTGTAGGAAGGCTGTGCTGAAGTCAAGCGAGTGGAGCTCGTAGTCACGCTGAGCAGCAACGTGCAGCAGTACCCGAAGAGTGGTCATCTTCGGGGTAGGGGAGAAGGTCTGAAAGAAGTCAACTCCCTGACGCTGACTGAAGCCACGTGCAACGTAACGCGCCTTGAAGGCAGGCGAAGAACCCGGCGGCCGCTTCACCCTGAAGATCCACAAGCCACTGACGATGTTCGCCCCAGGTGGGGGAACCTCGTCTACGTAGGTGCCTGTGGACTTCCAGGAAGCCATCTCTGCGTCCATGGCTGCCTGCCACTGAGAGGAGTAGGGACCCTCTATCGCCTCTGCGTAAGAGCGCGGGGTTGGGATGTCTAGTGCATCTGGGTCTCCCTCAGGGGCAAGCAGCATGGACACGAGATGAGGTGAATGTGAAGAAAGAAAACAGGAATGGTGTGAACTATGAATGAGTTTGGTACAAATAAGAAACCTGTACCCCTTAGAGTCTACCCCACTACAGCCTACATGTGCTAAGGCATATATATCTGACACACCCCCATAGGCAAAGTGGGGGAGAACTAGGGGTCACAAGACCAGTCAAGCAAAGCAAAGCAAAGCAAGCTCAGGGTGGATCACAAAGTCACCACACAGTCTGAGCACAGGTTCAAAGGCCACAAGGCCAGGTCATATGCAAGTTCATATATAAAAGTAAACAAGCAAGTGCAGGTATATAGAGATCACAGTACAAGCAAAGTCAAGAGGCCAAGTAGGCACAAGACCTAGCATAGTACAGAAGCGCTGATGATCACAAGGCTGAAGTGCCTTGGTAAAGATATCAGCAGTGTTGGCCTGAGAGGCCACGTAAGCAAGGCGCAGCTGGCCACGCTGCTGCAGCTCACGAGCAAGGAAGTAGCGAAGAGCAATGTGCTTCGTTCTGTGCTCCAGTCTGTGCTCCCGACACAAGGCCAGCATGGCCTTGTTGTCTACGTACAGAACTGGAGGAGAACGAGGCGGCTCTCCCAGGTCAGTCAGCAAGTAGGTGAGCCAGCGTAACTCCTGTGCAGCCATGGCCCCTGCGTAGATCTCAGCCTCACAGCTGGAGCTGAGAACAGAAGACGAGCGAGTAGAACGCCACGAAACAGAGCCGGAACCAAGGCTGAAGGTGTAACCCTGTGACGACCGCTGCGTAGCCAGGTCGTCAACCCAAGACGCGTCTGTGTGACCAGTGAGAACTACTGGACTCCGCCCTCCAAGCACTAGCCCCAAGCCTGAAGTACTGCACAAGTAGCGCAACACCCTCTTCGCTGCAGCCATGTGCTCTGGTCGGTGTCTCCCAGGAGCAACATAGCGTGCCAGGATGCTCAGAGGGTATGCTAGGTCAGGTCGAGTGCAGGTCATCAGGTACATGAGGCAGCCAACAAGCTCTGGGTACGGGCCACTCGGCTCTACGGACTCATCCGAAGGCAGAGCTGAGAGCGAGTGGCGAGTAGACAGAGGAGTGGCCTGAGGCGAGGAGTACGTGAAGTCGAAGCGCTAAAGGACCTGCTGCACCATGTGTGACTGAGTCAAGGTAATGGTGCGCCGTGCTCTGTCCCGGGTGATCTGCAAGCCAAGATAGCTGCGCAGTTCACCCAGATCTGTGCACGTGTGTCTCTTCTGCAGCTCGGACTTCACGTGGGCGAGTCCAGTAGTGTCAGCCGTAGCAAAGACCAAGTCGTCGACGTACACGAGGATGTAGAACGGCGGCAGCAAAGTGTCGGTGCGAAGAAACAGCGACGGGTCAGCAGTGGAAGGAGCAAACCCAAGAGCCGCAAGTATAGTCCTCAGTGTGTCGTGCCACTCACGTGGCGCCTGGCGGAGACCGTATACTGGCCGCCGGAGGCTCCACTGGGTACCAGGAGGAAACGACCCAGTGAAGCCAGGTGGGCGGCGCAGCCAGATCTCCTCGTGCAGACTGCCCTGTAGGAAAGCAGTGCTGAAGTCAAGGGAGTGAAGCTCGTAGTCACGCTGAGCAGCAACGTGCAGCAGAACCCGAAGAGTGGTCATCTTTGGGGTCGGGGAGAAGGTCTGAAAGTAGTCAACTCCCTGCCGCTGACTGAAGCCTCGAGCCACGTAACGCGCCTTGAAGACAGGCGGAGAACCCGACGGCCGCTTCACCCTTAAAATCCACATGCCACTGACGATGTTCGCCCCAGGTGGGGTAACCTCGTCGACGTAGGTGCCTGTGGACTTCCAGGAAGCCATCTCTGCGTCCATGGCTGCCTGCCACTGAGAGGAGTAAGGACCCTCTATCGCCTCTGTGTAAGAGCGCGGGGTCGGGATGTCTGGTGCATCCGGGTCTCCCTCAGGGGCAAGCAGCGTGGACACGAGGCGAGGTAAAGCAGCAGCAAAACACTGGAACTCCTCCTGTCAGTCCTCAAGGACGTCCGTTCTAAGAGCACACTCACCCCCGACGGACGGAGGACAGACAGACGCAGACTCAGCAACCAGACTAGTGGCGAAGTCGAGACGACAGTGAGCAGCAAAGTCGACAAGCTCGGTAACTAAGGCAGACGCAGCAGTGGACTCAAAGGAAGGGTCAGTGACAACAGTGGCGAGGAGACGCGTGACAGTAGGACTGACAGCACGAAGGGAGTCAGACGCCGGGTCAACAAGGGCAGGAAGAGAGGACGCAGGAGGAGACGGCAAAGGGACACGCTGTGGCGCAGTGGAAGGACGCAGTGCCATCTGATGCGTGCCAGGGACAGCAGGAGGACGCGGACGTGGAACACGACGACTAGTGCGAGCAAGGCGAACAGGCGACGCAGGACGCGACTCAGGCTCACGACGCTCAGTAAGACCTCCAGTAGGACCAGCGTAGGGAGAGGGAGCAGGTAGAGGGGAGGCCAGCTGTAACTGTGACTCTGACTGGACAGGCGGTGGACACTCTAAGGAAGGAGCAGGACCAGAAGAAGGCGGCAGACCAAGAACCTGCTCAAGGAGCGGAACAAAGTACGGCCGCGGCCGCGCAGCACCTCTAGAACCAGCAGGGACAATTCCAGCACCCCCAGCGTCAGCTCCAACTCCAGCAGCACCACCAGCGCCAGTACCTCCAGCAGCTCCAGCTCCAGCAGGACCACCAGTAGACACACCTGCTCCGGCTCCAGTACCTCCAGTAGCACACACTCCAGCAGCACCACCAGCTCCAGCACCAGGAGCACCAGTAGGCCCAGCAGCTCCAGTGCGTCCAGTACGAGCACCTCCGGGACCCGTGGCTCCAGCACCCCCAGCAGAAGTAGAACCTCCAGTACCGGCTCCAGTAGCACCACCAGCTCCAGTACCTCCAATAGCAGCAGAACCTCCAGCAGCGGCAGCACCTCCAGCTCCAGCAGCACGGCTCCAGCGGCGAGCAAACCACTCGCGCAGCTCCTATGGAGAGGGAAGCTCCCGCCGGGACAACGCACTCGAAGGACCGCCAGGTCCAGCACCGGAAGGCTCCACACCCCAACTCCCAGCAGCCCCAGGCTCAGCACCCCCAGAAGCAGCACCCCCAGGCTCCACACGCTCAGACTCAGCACCCCCAGACCCAGCACCCTCAGGCTCCGCACCCCCAGGCTCAGCACCCCCAGACGCAGCACCCCCAGGCTCAGCACCCCCAGACTCAGCACCCCCAGGCTCAGCACCTCTAGACGCACCAGAGTCAGCAGCTACCTCGACAGGCTCGACTGCATCTACCTGGGACACACCGGAGGGGGCAGGACCCTGAGGGGGGAGGGGGTCTACCGGGGGGGGACCGGGCACGAGGAAGAGCGGCGGGGGGGGAAGGGGGGCAGTGCGGTAGGGGAAGAGACAGTAGTACGGAACCGACTCGTCAAACGTGACGTCCTGGGAGGACAGAACACGACGCGAGGTGGGGTGGTAAAACTGCCAACCAGGCGCGTCAGGGGGAAAGCCGAGGAAGACGCAAGGAACAGCACGGGAGGACAGCTTGTCCGCAGACAAGTCTCGAACGAAGGCTCGAGATCCCCAGACACGGAACGCAGACGCATCACCAACCTTCCCCGTCCACCGCAGAGTAGGGGAGGTCTCCGGCAAGGAGACCCGGGGCTGAAGGTTGATCTGATGCGCCGCGTACTGAACCGCGAACGGCCACAGAAAATGGGGAGCAGCCGCATGGATCATGGACGTACGAGCGACATCCATGACCATGCCAATGCGGCGCTCAGCAATCCCATTTTGCTGTGGAGAGGCCGGAAGCGTGAACGTCTGGCGGATGCCCTCCGCACGACAGAAGGCTCGCAGAAGGTCGGAGGAAAACTCTCCGCCTCTGTCGGAGTGCAGACGCAGAACAGCAAAGTCCGAGCCGAAACGCTCTCTGAGCTGGAGACGAGCAACGCGGATCCAGTCGATCAACACCTCAGTGACCTCACCCTTGCTGCGCAAGGGGAAGACTGTGGTGTAGCGCGAGTAGTCGTCAACCACCAGCAGGAAGTAACGCTCGTGACCCTGTCCACGGACGCGGGCTGGGCCCCACACGTCCATGTGAAGTGTCTGCAGTTGAGCCTCTGTGGGGGGGAACTCGGAGGAGTGAGGAGCGGCGCGCTGCCGCCCCTCGACGCAGGGAACGCAGGTAGGGGCAGGCCCCGGGGGAAGGGGAGGGAGGGACCGGGGGAGACCAGAGACAAGGACACGGGAGGCCATGCCTCGGAGACGAGGTAAGGAGGGGTGACCAAGTCGGTGGTGCCAGAGGAGGGTCTGGTGGGACAGGAGGTGACACGAGCAGGGGGCAGACTCAGGACCTGACCGATACGCTGCAGCAAACACCTGACTCGACGCAGCTACCTGACCAGACGCAGCAACCGGAGGAGACTCTGTGGTCAGTGTGTACAGGCTCGACCCCGGTCGACGGGTAAACGTGGCCAAGTGGCGGCCCGTCTGAGCACACGAGCAGTGGGTCACTCGCTGCCCTGCAGGAGTGAACTGGTCAACTCCGGCATCCTGAAGGTCAGCACCACTCACCAAGTTCGTGGAGAACGAGGGGAGGTAGAGACCAGACAGAGAGCCTGACGGGGCCGCCGGACACGGTAGGACAGTGGAGTAGCGAGCAAGGACAGGACCCCCAGAGGGGTCTGCCAGGGAGACCGCAACCGGCCGACTGAGCGGCGTAAGGGTGGTGCGGTCTCGAAAGAAGGAGCGGGAAGCACCCGAGTCGAGGGTGAAGGTGTGAAAGACCTGAGCCGACTCGGTACCTGAGAGAGCAGACTCACCAGCACCTAGAGGAGCAGACTCACGAGTACCTGGAGCAGCAGACTCACTAGCACCTAGAGCAGCAGCCTCAATACCAGGGTCAGGCGGAACACACACGTAACAGTCACCCTCAGCACTAATAGACACAGCATACATAGCAGCAAGAATAGCATCAAAGTCAAGATCAAAGATAGCTACCCCCGACCTGAGCAGATCATGCCAACGAGGGATCTCAGTGGCGTCCGGGAACTGGGCACACCAGGCGTCCGTCAGGCGACCGAAGCAGCGCTGGGTGGCGTGGAGGCCGCCACACTGCTCTCCAGTGCTGTCGCCGGTGCGCAGGACGTAGGTACAGGGACCAGTACCTCCAGACCCCTGGCGCCCCGCGTACCACTCACGAAGCTGCTGGGGTGAAGGGGTCTCACGAGAGCGCTGCTGCTGCTGGGGTCCCCGCTGTACAGCTCCGCCTCTGCCAGCTCCAACTCCGCCGCTGCCACCTCCACCGTCCCCACCCCTCCCGCCACCGCCACCACTGCCTCCACCTCCACCGCCGCCATCGAAGCCCCCACCTCTGCCACCACCCCCACCCCCACCCCCTCCGCCGCCTCCACCGCCACTACCGCCGCCCCCACCACCTCCTCCAGCTCCCTTGCCCCGCTTGCCCTTGCTGAAGCGGCGCCTCTCACTAGGAGCAGACGCAGCGCTGACCGACTCGGTGCCAACAAGGTCGACAGCAGCAGCAGAGGCAACAGAGGGCAAAAGAGGAACGGGGGAGCACCCCTCAAAGAAAGGGGTACGGGGGTCACCACGAGAGGCGCCTACAGCGGTAATACTAGTCTCGGCTGCAAGGAGGCGCTCCTCGAGGAGGTCGACAGTGAGGGTGGTAAGGCAAAGAGAGAGGAAGTGGTCCCTGACCGAGCGGAGAGTGTCAGGGAGTCGAGTGACTAGGTAGTAGAGGGTGATGTACATGGGGGGGGGGGTTGTGGGCGCAGAACTCAGCAGGGAGCGCAGCGCGGTAGCGAGTGTCACTAGTGCGGAGGTGCGTAATGAGGTCAGTGACTGTGGCAAGGCAGCGAGGTCAGGGAAAAGGTACGGTAGCATGAGGCGGCTAAGCGCAGCAGTGGCAGGGGAAGAGTAGCGTGCAACTACAGCGTCGTACAGAGTCTGAGCACTCTTGTACTGACTAAAGTGCGCGCGCTCAGTAGGCGGTAGGTGACTGCGCACAGCAAGGCGGGCAGCAGCATCGCGTGTGAGCCACTGCGAGCGAACGGTACTGTCAGCATCAGCAGTAGGGGCAGTAGAGGCGCCCGACGTAAGGTCAAACAGGGAGAGGCCATCTCTGCTATCGCACTGAAGGAAAAGCTGTAAGTCATCTAGCCAGACATCAAAGGCAACCGCTCGACCCTCAGCATCAAAGGTGAGAAGGGTAGGACTAGCCATGATAGGAGCAGCAGGAGACTAGCAGCGGCAGCAGCGCAACTGAGCTAGGCAGGACAGTGCGCCTCGGCAGGGCGACTCGGCAGCGCAGTGCGGCTCTGTCGCGTGGCTCGGCCCGGCTAGGCTCTTACCAGGGGCAGAGCCGAGAGTTCGGGACGGGGTCGGGGCCGGAACAGGGTCGGGACAGGGTCGGGGCCGAGCAGGGTCCGGGACGGGGCAGCAACGGGGCCGAGACAGGGTCGGGGCCGGGGCAGGTCCGGGACAAAGCAGCAACGGGGCCGGGACAGGGTCGGGGCCGGGGCAGGTCCGGGACGGGGTCGGGGCCGCGTGGTCGCGTAGGGGCCGCGTCAGGGACAGGGCCGGGCCGTGAAGGGACGGCGTAGGGGCCGCGTCAGGTGCAGTAGAGGGCCGCGTCAGGGGCGGCGTAGGGGCCGCGACAGGGGCGGCGTAGGGGTCGCAACAGGGGCGGTGTAGGGGCCGCGTCAGGGGCCGCGTCAGGGGCCGCGTCAGGGGCCGCGTCAGGGGCGGCGTAGGGGCCGCGTCAGGGGCCGCATCAGGGGCCTCGTCAGGGGCCATGTCAGGGGCCGCGTTAGGGGCCGCGTCAGGGGCCGCGTCAGGGGCCGCGTCAGGGGCCGCGTCAGGGGCGGCGTAGGGGCCGCGGTAGTGGCGGCGGAGGGGCCGCGTCAGGGGCCGCATCAGGGGCCGCGTCAGGGGCAGCGTCAGGGGCCGCGTCAGGGGCCGCGTCAGGGGCCGCGTTAGGGGCCGCGTCAGGGGCCGCGTCAGGGGCGGCGTAGGGGCCGCGTCAGGGGCCGCGTAGGGGCCGCATCAGGGGCGACGTAGGGGCCGGGTAGGGGCCGCGTAGGGGCTGCGTAGGGGCCGCGTAGGGGCCGCGTAGGGGTCGCGTAGGGGCCGCTAGGGGGGCCGCTAAAAAAAAAAAAAAAAAAAATAGGGCAGGGGCGCAACGCGAGTCGGGCAGCTAAAAAAAAAAAAAAAATCGTTATGGTGGGCCCTTAGGAAGGAACGGTCCCATGTAGGAACCCGCTCTATACCATGTGAAGAAAGAAAACAGGAATGGTGTGAACTATGAATGAGTTTGGTACAAATAAGAAACCTGTACCCCTTAGAGTCTACCCCACTACAGCCTACATGTGCTAAGGCATATATATCTGACAGTGAAGCAGCAGCAAAGCACTCAAGGTCCTCCTATCTGTCCTCAAGGACGTCCGTGCCAAGAGCACACTCACCCCCGACGGACGGAGGACAGACGGACGCAGACTCAGCAACAAGACTAGAGGCGTAGTCTAGGCGACAGGCTACAGCAAAGTCAACGAGCTCAGCAACAAGAGCAGACGCAGCAGTGGACTCAAACAGAGGGTCAGTGACAGCAGTGGCCAGAAAGCGCGTGACAGTAGGACTAGCAGCACGAAGGGAGTCAGACTCTGGGTCCGGACCGTCAGGAAGAGAGGACGCAGGAGGAGACGGCAGAGGGACGCGCTGTGGAGCAGTAGAAGGACGCAGAGTCATAGAGTGAGTGCCTGGGACAAGAGGAGGACGCGGACGCGAAACACGACCAGCGCGAACAGTACGGACAGGCGACGCAGAGCGAGACACAGGTGACACAGGACACGACTCAGGCTCACGACGCTCCGTAAGACCTCTAGTCGGTCCAGAGTAAGGAGAAGGACCAGGCAGCGGAGAGGCCGGCTGCAACTGCGACAGGGACTGGACAGGCAGTGGACTCAGGAAAGGAGGAGGAGGACCAGGAGAAGGCGAGGAGCCAAGAACCTGCTGAAGGAGCGGAACGTAGTACGGCCGCGGCCGCGCAGCGCCTCCAGAAACAGCAGAGACAGAACCGGAACCCTCAGCCCCAGGGTCTCCAGTCCCAGCAGCACCTTCAGCAGCTCCAACACCAGCAGCACCTCCAGCAGCTCCAGCACCAGCACCACCTCCAGCAGCGCCAGCACCTCCAGTAGCCCCAGTAGCACCTCCAGCACCTCCAGCACCAGCACCACCTCCAGCAGCGCCAGCACCTCCAGTAGCCCTAGTAGCACCTCCAGCACCTCCAGCAGCTCCAGCACCAGCAGCACCTCCAGCAGCTCCAGCACCAGCATCACCTCCAGCAGCGCCAGCACCTCCAGTAGCTCCAATAGCACCTCCAGCACCTCCAGCAGCTCCAGCACCAGCAGCACCTCCAGCAGCTCCAGCACCAGCACCACCTCCAGCAGCGCCAGCACCAGTAGCACCTCCAGCAGCTCCAGCAGCACCAGCAGCAACTCGACAGCGCCGAGAGTACCACTCACGAAGCCGCTGTGGAGAGAGGGGCTCACACCGCGACGGGACACCTGGAGCACCTCCAGACTCAGCACGCGCAGGCGCAGCACCTCCAGACACAGTACCCTCAGGCGCCACACCCCCAGGCTCAGCACACTCAGTCTCAGCACCCCCAGGCTCAGCACCCCCAGTCCCCGCACCCGCAGGGTCAGCACCCCTAGCAGCACCTGAGTCGACAGCTACCTCGACCGGCTCGGCAGGGTCTACCTGGGACACACTTGAGGGGGCAGAACCCTGGGGGGGGAGGGGGTCTACCAGGGGAGTACCTGGTGCCAGGAAGAGTGGCGGGGGGGAGAGAGAGGCAGTGCGGTAGGGAAAGAGACGGTAGTACGACACGGACTCATCGAACGTGACCTCCTGAGAGGACAGAACACGACGCGAGGTGGGGTGGTAGAACTGCCACCCGGGTGCGTCAGGAGGGAAGCCAAGGAAGACACAGGGAACGGCACGGGAGAACAGCTTGTCCGCTGTAGTATCGCGGACAAAAGCTCGACATCCCCAGACACGGAACGCGGACGCATTGCCAACCTTCCCCGTCCACCGCAGAGTAGGTGTGGTCTCCGGCAAGGAGACACGAGGCTGAAGGTTGATCTGATGCGCAGCATACTGAACCGCGAACGGCCACAGAAAATGGGGAGCAGCCGCATGGATCATGGACGTACGAGCGACGTCGATGACCATGCCAATGCGGCGCTCAGCAATCCCATTTTGCTGCGGGGAGGCCGGAAGCGTGAACGTCTGGCGGATGCCCTCAGAACGACAGAAGGCTCTCAGGAGGTCGGAGGAAAACTCACCACCTCTGTCTGAGTGCAGACGCAGAACAGGAAGGTCTGAGCCGAAACTCTCACTAAGCTGGCGACGAGCACCGCGGATCCAGTCGATCAACACCTCAGGGACCTCACCCTTGCTGCGCAAGGGGAAGACTGTGGTGTAACGCGAGTAGTCGTCAATGACCAGCAGGAAGTAACGTTCGTGACCCTGTCCACGGACGCGGGCTGGGCCCCA
>CANJKZ010000998.1:2082500-2200000 GCA_947471745.1 Closterium sp. Naga37s-1
TGCTGAGGGTCGAGCGGTTGCATTTGATGTCTGGCTCGATGACTTGCAGCTTTTCCTTCAGTGCGATAGCAGAGATGGCCTCTCCCTGTTTGACCTTACGTCGGGCGCCTCTACTGCCCCTGCTGCTGATGCTGACAGTACCGTTCGCTCGCAGTGGCTCACGCGCGATGCTGCTGCCCGCCTTGCTGTGCGCAGTCACCTACCTGCTACTGAGCGCGCGCACTATAGTCAGTACAAGAGTGCTAGGACTCTGTACGACGCTGTAGTTGCACGCTACTCTTCCCCCGCCACTGCTGCGCTTAGCCGCCTCATGCTCCCGTACCTTTTCCCTGACCTCGCTGCCTTTGCCACAGTCACTGACCTCATTACGCACCTCCGCACTAGTGACACTCGCTACCGCGCTGCGCTCCCTGCTGAGTTCTGCGCCCAGAACCCCCCCCCCCATGTACATCACCCTCTACTACCTAGTCACTCGACTCCCTGACACTCTCCGCTCGGTCAGGGACCACTTCCTCTCTCTCTGCCCTACCACCCTCACTGTCGACCTCCTTGAGGAGCGCCTCCTTGCAGCAGAGACTAGTATTACCGCTGTAGGCGCCTCTCGTGGTGACCCCCGTACCCCTTTCTTTGAGGGGTGCTCCCCCGTTCCTCTTTTGCCCTCTGTTGCCTCAGCTGCTGCTGTCGACCTTGTTGGCACCGAGTCGGTCAGCGCTGCGTCTGCTCCTAGTGAGAGGCGCCGCTTCAGCAAGGGCAAGCGGGGCAAGGGAGCTGGAGGAGGTGGTGGGGGCGGCGGTAGTGGCGGTGGAGGCGGCGGAGGGGGTGGGGGTGGGGGTGGTGGCAGAGGTGGGGGCTTCGATGGCGGCGGTGGAGGTGGAGGCACTGGTGGCGGTGGCGGGAGGGGTGGGGACGGTGGAGGTGGCGGCGGCGGAGTTGGAGCTGGCAGAGGCGGAGCTGTACAGCGGGGACCCCAGCAGCAGCAGCGCTCTCGTGAGACCCCTTCACCCCAGCAGCTTCGCGAGTGGTACGCGGGGCGCCAGGGGTCTGGAGGTACTGGTCCCTGTACCTACGTCCTGCGCACCGGCGACAGCACTGGAGAGCAGTGTGGCGGCCTGCACGCCACCCAGCGCTGCTTCGGTCGCCTGACGGACGCCTGGTGTGCCCAGTTCCCGGACGCCACTGAGATCCCTCGTTGGCATGACCTGCACAGGTCGGGGGTAGCTATCTTTGATCTTGACTTTGATGCTATTCTTGCTGCTATGTATGCTGTGTCTATTAGTGCTGAGGGTGACTGTTACGTGTGTGTTCCGCCTGACCCTGGTATTGAGGCTGCTGCTCTAGGTGCTAGTGAGTCTGCTGCTCCAGGTACTCGTGAGTCTGCTCCTCTAGGTGCTGGTGAGTCTGCTCTCTCGGGTACCGAGTCGGCTCAGGTCTTGCACACCTTCACCCTCGACTCGGGTGCTTCCCGCTCCTTCTTTCGAGACCACACCACCCTTACGCCGCTCAGTCGGCCGGTTGCGGTCTCCCTGGCAGACCCCTCTGGGGGTCCTGTCCTTGCTCGCTACTCCACTGTCCTCCCGTGTCCGGCGGCCTCGTCAGGCTCCCTGTCTGGTCTCTACCTCCCCTCGTTCTCCACGAACTTGGTGAGTGGTGCTGACCTTCAGGATGCCGGAGTTGACCAGTTCACTCCTGCACGGCAGCGAGTGACCCACTGCTCGTGTGCTCAGACGGGCCGCCACTTGGCCACGTTTATCCGTCGACCGGGGTCGAGCCTGTACACACTGACCACAGAGTCTCCTCCGGTTGCTGCGTCTGGTCAGGTAGCTGCGTCGAGTCAGGTGTTTGCTGCGGCGTCTCGGTCAGGTCCTGAGTCTGCCCCCTGCTCGTGTTGCCTCCTGTCCCACCAGACCCTCCTCTGGCACCACCGACTTGGTCACCCCTCCTTTCCTCGTCTCCGAGGTATGGCCTCCCGTGTCCTTGTCTCTGGTCTCCCCCGATCCCTCCCTCCCCTTCCCCCTGGGCCTGCCCCTACCTGCGTTCCCTGCGTCGAGGGGCGGCAGCGCGCCGCTCCTCACTCCTCCGATTTTCCCCCCACAGAGGCTCCACTGCAGACTCTTCACATGGACGTGTGGGGCCCAGCCCGCGTCCGTGGACAGGGTCACGAGCGTTACTTCCTGCTGGTGGTTGACGACTACTCGCGTTACACCACAGTCTTCCCCTTGCGCAGCAAGGGTGAGGTCACTGAGGTGTTGATCGACTGGATCCGCGTTGCTTGTCTCCAGCTCAGAGAGCGTTTCGGCTCGGACTTTCCTGTTCTGCGTCTGCACTCCGACAGAGGCGGAGAGTTTTCCTCCGACCTTCTGCGAACCTTCTGTCGTGCGGAGGGCATCCGCCAGATGTTCACGCTTCCGGCCTCTCCACAGCAAAATGGGATTGCTGAGCGCCGCATTGGCATGGTCATGGATGTCGCTCGTACGTCCATGATCCATGTGGCTGCTCCCCATTTTCTGTGGCCGTTCGCGGTTCAGTACGCGGCGCATCAGATCAACCTTCAGCCCCGGGTCTCCCTGCCGGAGACCTCCCCTACTCTGCGGTGGACGGGGAAGGTTGGTGATGCGTCTGCGTTCCGTGTCTGGGGATCTCGAGCTTTCGTCCGAGACTTGTCTGCAGACAAGCTGTCCTCCCGTGCTGTTCCTTGCGTCTTCCTCGGCTTTCCCCCTGACGCGCCTGGTTGGCAGTTTTACCACCCCACCTCGCGTCGTGTTCTGTCCTCCCAGGACGTCACGTTTGACGAGTCGGTTCCGTACTACCGTCTCTTCCCCTACCGCACTGCCCCCCTCCCCCCCCCGCCGCTCTTCCTCGCTCCCGGTCCCCCCCCGGTAGACCCCCTCCCCCCTCAGGGTCCTGCCCCCTCAGGTGTGTCCCAGGTAGATGCAGTCGAGCCTATCGAGGTAGCTGCTGACTCTGGTGCGTCTGGGGGTGCTGAGCCTGAGCGTGCGGAGCCTGGGGGTGCTGGGTCTGGGGGTGCTGAGCCTGAGCGTGCGGAGCCTGGGGGTGCTGGGTCTGGGGGTGCTGAGCCTGCGCTTGCGGAGCCTGGGGGTGCTGGGTCTGGGGGTGCTGAGCCTGAGCGTGCGGGGCCTGTGGGTGCTGCTTCTGGGGGTACTGAGCCTAGGGCTGCTGGGAGTGGGGGTGTGGAGCCTGTCGGTGCTGGACCTGGCGGTCCTTCGGGTGCTTTGTCCCGGCGGGAGCTTCCCTCTCCACAGGAGCTGCGCGAGTGGTTTGCTCGCCGCTGGAGGCGTGCTGCTGGAGCTGGAGGTTCTACTGCTGCTGGAGGTTCTGGAGCTGGAGGTGCTGCTGGAGCCGGTACTGGAGGTTCTGCTTCTGCTGGGGGTACTGGAGCCACGGGTCCCGGAGGTGCTCGTACTGGAGGTACTAGAGCTGCTGGGCCTGGTGGTGCTCCTGATGCTGGAGCTACTGGTGGAGCTGGAGCTGGTGGTGCTGCTGGAGTGGGTGCTACTGGAGGTCCTGGAGCCGGAGCGGCTGTGTCTGCTGGTGGTCCTGCTGGAGCTGGAGCTGCTGGAGGTACTGGAGCTGGTGGTGCTGCTGGAGTTGGAGCTGACGCTGGGGGTACTGGTGTTGTCCCTGCTGGTTCTGGAGGTGCTGCGCGGCCGCGGCCGTACTTCGTTCCGCTCCTTGAGCCTTCTCCTTCCGCCTTCTCCTAGTCCTGCTCCTTCCTTAGAGTGTCCTCCGCCTGTCCAGTCCGAGTCACAGTTACAGCTGTCTCCCCTCTGCCTGCTCCTTCTCCCTACTCTGGTTCTACTGGAGGTCTTGCTGAGCGTCGTGCCCCTGAGTCGCGTCCTGCGTCGCCTGTTCGCACTGCTCACACTAGTCGTCGTGTTCCACGTCTGCGTCCTCCTGCAGTCCCGGGTGCGCATCAGATGACACTGCGTCCTTCCACTGCACCACAGCGTGTCCCTTTGCCGTCTCCTCCAGAGTCCTCTCTTCCTGCTCTTGCTGACCCGGCGTCTGACTCCCTTCGTGCTGCCAGTCCTACTGTCACGCGTTTCCTAGCCACTGTTGTCACTGGCCCTTCCTTTGAGTCCACTGCTGCGTCTGCCTTAGTTGCCGAGCTTGTCGACTTCGCTGCTCACTGTCGTCTAGACTACGCCGCTAGTCTTGTTGCTGAGTCAGCGTCTGCGTCTGTCTGTCCTCCGTCCGTCGGGGGTGATTGTGCTCTTAGCACGGACGTCGTTGAGGACCGACAGGAGGAGTTCCAGTGTTTTGCTGCTGCTTTACCTCATCTCGTGTCCACACTGCTTGCCCCTGAGGGAGACCCGGATGCACCAGACATCCCGACCCCGCGCTCTTACGCAGAGGCGATAGAGGGTCCTTACTCCTCTCAGTGGCAGGCAGCCATGGACGCAGAGATGGCTTCCTGGAAGTCCACAGGCACCTACGTCGACGAGGTTCCCCCACCTGGGGCGAACATCGTCAGTGGCATGTGGATCTTCAGGGTGAAGCGGCCGCCGGGTTCTCCGCCTGTCTTCAAGGCGCGTTACGTGGCTCGAGGCTTCAGTCAGCGGCAGGGAGTTGACTACTTTCAGACCTTCTCCCCGACCCCGAAGATGACCACTCTTCGGGTTCTGCTGCACGTTGCTGCTCAGCGTGACTACGAGCTTCACTCCCTTGACTTCAGCACTGCTTTCCTACAGGGCAGTCTGCACGAGGAGATCTGGCTGCGCCGCCCACCTGGCTTCACTGGGTCGTTTCCTCCTGGTACCCAGTGGAGCCTCCGGCGGCCAGTCTACGGTCTCCGCCAGGCGCCACGTGAGTGGCATGACACACTGAGGACTACGCTTGCGGCTCTTGGGTTTGCTCCTTCCACTGTTGACCCGTCGCTGTTTCTTCGCACCGACACCTTACTGCCGCCGTTCTACATCCTCGTGTACGTCGACGACTTGGTGTTTGCTACAGCTGACACTGCTGGACTCGCCCACGTGAAGTCCGAGCTGCAGAAGAGACACACGTGCACAGACCTGGGTGAACTGCGCAGCTATCTTGGCTTGCAGTTCACCCGGGACAGAGCACGGCGCACCATCACCCTGACTCAGTCACACATGGTGCAGCAGGTCCTTCAGCGCTTCGACTTCACGTACTCCTCGCCTCAGGCCACTCCTCTGTCTACTCGCCACTCGCTCTCAGCTCTGCCTTCGGATGAGTCCGTAGAGCCGAGTGGCCCGTACCCAGAGCTTGTTGGCTGCCTCATGTACCTGATGACCTGCACTCGACCTGACCTAGCATACCCTCTGAGCATTCTGGCGCGCTATGTTGCTCCTGGGAGACACCGACCAGAGCACATGGCTGCAGCGAAGAGGGTGTTGCGCTACTTGTGCAGTACTTCGGGCTTGGGGCTAGTGCTTGGAGGGCGGAGTCCAGTGGTCCTCACTGGTCACGCAGACGCGTCTTGGGTGGACGACCTGGCTACACAGCGGTCGTCACAGGGTTACACCTTCAGCCTTGGTTCCGGCTCTGTTTCGTGGCGGTCTACCCGCTCGTCTTCTGTTCTCAGCTCCAGCTGTGAGGCTGAGATCTACGCAGGGGCCATGGCTGCACAGGAGTTACGCTGGCTCACCTACTTGCTGACTGACCTGGGAGAGCCGCCTCGTTCTCCTCCAGTTCTGTACGTAGACAACAAGGCCATGCTGGCCTTGTGTCGGGAGCACAGACTGGAGCACAGAACGAAGCACATTGCTCTTCGCTACTTCCTTGCTCGTGAGCTGCAGCAGCGTGGCCAGCTGCGCCTTGCTTACGTGGCCTCTCAGGCCAACACTGCTGATATCTTTACCAAGGCACTTCAGCCTTGTGATCATCAGCGCTTCTGTACTATGCTAGGTCTTGTGCCTACTTGGCCTCACTTGCTTACCTCTTGACTTTGCTTGTTCTGTGATCTATATATACCTGCACTTGCTTGTTTACCTTTATATATGAACTTGCATGTGAACTGGCCTTGTGGCCTTTGAACCTGTGCTCAGACTGTGTGGTGACGTTGTGATCCACCCTGAGCTTGCTTTGCTTTGCTTTGCTTGACTGGTCTTATGACCCCTAGTTCTCCCCCACTTTGCCTATGGGGGTGTGTCAGATGTATATGCCTTAGCCTATGTAGACTGTAGTGGGGTAGACACTAAGGGGTACAGCTTTTATATTTGTATCACACACTTTCCTAGTTCATTCATTCCTGTTTCTTTCTTCACAAATGTTTCTTACTGTATTTTAAGAATTTGCTCATCAAATAATGCGCAGTAAAACCTGCGAATAAGGTCCACGTATATACTAGGGCTCGCCTATTTATCCACGGGAATGAAATGATGCTTGATTTGTGGCCTGTCTATTTCTATCTCCAGATGCTTCCACACCTTCAACATAGTCTCGTCATTTTGGGAATCCTTCGGGAATTGCGTTCGCTCCAATTGCACTATTGCAATCTATCAGCTGCCGATATCGTTCTCTTACCGAATTCATGCTATACTAGCCGTCGATATGTTTTATTGTATTTGGAACGAGGGTTTCTTGTTGCCTCACCTCGAGATTATCGTTTGTTGACGAGTTAACAAGCAGGAGAAGACAAGCACGAGAAGCAGTTTTGCCACCAACGTTCTGTTATGCAGTAAGCAACAAAAGCCAGCATTCCTGCTGAGAGGGACGTCACACATTCGCATTCAAGCGTATTGTCTTGGTTAATGTCTCTTTTGTGAATTTGTTTCAATTTGTGTTTCAGCATGTATGTGTGTGTTTGAGAGTATGTGTATGGATGTGTGTGTGCATTTATCTATATCCATCGATCACTGTCAAACTTATATACTATAGTCTGTCCAGGCTGTAGTGGGGTAGTTCATATAGGGTACAACACTTTTAGGTTTCCCACTTGTACCCACCTGCTTGCTAGTTCAGTCATTCCTTCCTTCACTATTCTGACATGGTTTCAGAGCAGGTTCCCTAGTGGGAACGCTTTTTTTAGGGCCCACCACGATAAATTTTTTTTTTCTTGCCTTGCCCGAAGTGTGCCTCGCGCCTGCCTCACCTGCGCCGTCGCGCGCCCTGCCTAAACGGCCCGTCGCGGCCCCCTGCCTTCTCGGCCCGTCGCGGCCCTGCCCTGCCGCCTAGTCGCGGCCCTGACCTAGGCGCCTAGTCGCGGCCCTGCCCTGCCGCCTCTTGTCGTGGCCCTGCCCTACCCTGCCGTCCAGCCGCGGCCCTGCCCTGCCGCCGCCCTGTCGCGGCCCTGCGCTGCCGCCGACGCGTCGCGGCCCTGCCCTTCAGCCGCCCCAGTTGCGGCCCTGCTCTACCGCCGCCAAGTAGCGGCCCTGCCCTGCTGCAGCCCCAGTCGCGGCCCTGACCTAACCGCCAGCTGCGGCCCTGCCATGCACCCGCCCCTGGTAAGCACCCGCGCCGCCCAGCCGAGCCGCGCCGCCTTGCCGCGCCGCGCCGCCAGGAGCCGAGCCGTGCCGCCCAGCCGAGCCGCGCCACCCTACTGAGCCGCGCCGCCCTGCCGAGCCGAGCCGCCCTACTGAGCCGCACTGCCCTGCCCGCGCTACTCCTGCTGCTACTGCTGCTTCTGCTGCCACAGCGACTACTGCTGCTACTGCTGCTACTGCCGCTATGGCTAGCCCTACTGTTCTTTTCTTTGATGCTGAGGGGCGTGCGGTTGACTTTGACGTGTGTGTTGACGACCTGCAGCTCTTTCTTCAGTGTGACTCTAAGGACGGAGAATCCCTTTTTGATCACACGTCCGGTGTCTCTCCTGCACCTGCTGCCACAGCTGACAGTACGGTTCTCTCGCACTGGACCACTCGTGAAGCTGTTGCTCGCCTTGCTGTTCGTAGTCACCTGCCGTCTGCTGAGCGCGCGCACTTTGGCCAGTACAAGACTGCTAAGTCTTTGTATGACGCTGTCGTAGCACGCTACTCCTCCCCTGCCACTGCTGCCCTCAGCCGCCTCATGCTGCCGTACCTGTTCCCTGACCTTGCCGCCTTTGCCACAGTCGCTGACCTCATTACTCACCTCCGCACTAGTGACGCCCGCTACCGCACTGCGCTTCCCACTGAGTTCTGTGCTAAGAATCTCCCCCCCATGTACATCACCCTTTACTACCTAGTCACCCGCCTCCCTTGCTTCAGTCAGGGACCACTTTCTCTCCCTTTGCCCCACCGAGCTCACTGTCGACCTGCTAGAGGAGCGCCTCACTGCAGCTGAGAAGAGTATCGTTGCTGTAGGTGCTTCTCGCGGCGACCCTCATGCCCCATTCTTTGAGGGGTGTTCCCCTGTCCCCCTTCTCCCCTCTGCTGCCTCTGCTGCTGCTGTCGACCTCGTTCGCACTGAGGAGGTCGGGGCTGCGTCTCCTCCTAGTGGAAGGCGCTGCAACAGCAAGGGCAAGGGGGGCAAGGGTGGTGGAGGGGACGGTGGGGGCGGCGGTGGAGGCGGTGGAGGAGGCGGAGGGGGTGGCGGTGGAGTAGGCGGAGGGGGTGGCGGTGGAGGTGGGGGTAATGGCGGGAGTGGGGGCTTCGGTGGCGGCGGTGGGGGTGGTGGAGGCAGCGGCAGCGGCGGTGGAGGCAGCGGCAGCGGTGGTGGAGGTGGCGGCGGCGGTGGTGCTGGTCGAGGTGGAGCCGCGCAGCGTGGAGACTTTGGTGGTAGCCAGCGCCAGCAGCAGCCGCGTTCCCGTGAGACCCCGTCGACCCAACAGCTTCGTGAGTGGTACGCTGGGCGTGGGAGGTCTGGGGGTGTTGGTCCCTGCACTTACATTCTTCGCACCGGCGGGCGCCGTGGGGAGACGTGCGGGCTGCCACACTCTGCGCAGCGCTGCTTCGGTTGCCTGACTGACGCCTGTCGCGCCCATTTTCCTGACGCTGTTGAGCTCCCTCGCTGGGGTGATCTGCTTAAGCAGAATGTTGCTATCTTTGATCTTGACTTCGATGCTATCCTTGCTGCCATGTATGCTGTGACTGATAGTGCTGAGGGTGACTCTTACCTGTGGCTTGATGACCTGCAGCTATACCTACTGAGCGATTCTAAGGACAGTGTTTCGCTGTTTGACCTCGCGTCAGGCGCCGCTACCGCCCCTCCCACCACAGCAGACAGTGCCACTCGCTCACAGTGGCTTACTCGCGACGCTGCTGCCCACTTAGCCATTCGCAACCACCTGCCGTTTGCCGAATGCGCTCACTTCGGACAGCACAGGCACTGTACGACGCTGTAGTCGCTCGCTACTCCTCGCCTGCCACTGCTGCTCTAGGCCGCCTGCTTCTGCCCTACCTGTTCCCCGAGCTGTCCGCCTTTGCCACAGTAGAGGACCTTGTTTCCCACCTCCACACTAGCGACGCTCGCTACCGCGCTACCGTCCCTGCTGAGTTCCTTGACAAGAACCAGCCCCGATGCTCATAACTCTCTACTTCATAGTCACCCGCCTCTATGACTCTCTTCGCACTGTCACGGACCACTTTCTCTCACTTGACCCTACCTCCCTCACTCTTGACCTACTCAAGGAGCACCTCCTCGCAGCTGAGACAAGTGCAGTTGTTATAGGTGCTGCTCGTGGCACTCCGCGCACGCCCCTCTTTGAGGGGAGCTCCCCCTCCCCCCTTGCCCCCTCCTACGCCTCTGCTGCTGCTGCTGCAGACGTCCCTGGTGCTGAGGACGTCGGAGCTGCTTCTACTAGTGCAAAGCGCTAAAGCGGCAAGGGCAAGGGTGGCAGGAGTGTTGGCGGTGGCAGCAGGGGTGGTGGTGGGGGCAGCAGTGGAGGTGGTGGAGGCAGTGGAGATGGTGGCAGCGGTGGGAGTGGTGGTGGGAGTGGGGGCGTTGGTGGCGGCGGTGGAGGCAGCGGTGGGAGTGGCGGTAGTGGCAGCGGTGGGAGTGGAGGCGGTCGGACTGGAGCTCAGCGTGGTGGTTCTGGAGGAGGCCAGAGGCAGCAGCAGCATCGTCGAAGCGAGACCCCGTCGCCCTAGCAGCTTCGTTAGTGGTTTGCTCAGCGTGGGGCGTCTAGGGGTAGTGTTAGCTGCCCGTATATCATTCGCACGGGTGACCCTGCTCGTCAGACATGTCGGAAGCTTCACACTCAGCACCGCTGCTTCTCCCGCCTCGACGACGCTTGGCGCGCAAATTTTGGTGACGAGGCCGAACGCCCCTGCTGGGCAGAGCTGCTTAGGTCTGGAGTTGCTATCTTTGACCTAGACTATGATGCTATCCTTGCTGCTATGTATGCTTTGTCTGTTAGTGCTGAGGGTGACTGTTACCGGTGTGTGCCGCCTGACCCAGCTATAGAGGCTGCTGCTCTAGGTGCTAGTGAGTCTGTTCTCCCTGGTACTGCGCCTGCTGAGGCCTTGCACACCTTCATACTTGACTCAGGTGCCTCACGCTGTTTCTTTCGAGACATCACCACCCTCACCCCTCTCTCTGACCCCTCCGATGGCCCAGTCCTCGCCCGTTCCTCCACTGTGCTCCCGTGTCTGGCGGTTCCGTCCGGCTCACTGTCAGGCTTTCACCTCCCCTTGTTCTCTACGAACTTGGTGAGTACCGCTGCCCTCCAGGACGCGATGGTCACTACCACCACTTCCACGGGTCAGCGTGTGTCGATCTGCACGGGTACACGGACGGGCCGTCACCTGGCCACGTTCACTCGTCGGCCAGGGTCGAGTCTGTACACACTGGCTACCGAGCCTCCTCAGGTAGCTGCGTCTGCCCAGGTGTCAACGTCAGGTCAGGTAGCACCCCGTTGCTCGTGTCGCCTCCTGTCGCTCCAGACACTTCTGTGGCACCACCACCTGGGTCACCCCTCCCTGCCACGCCTTCGTGGCATGCACTCCCGCCTCCTTGTCTCTGGTCTTCCCAGGTCTCTGCCTCCCTTACAGCCCTCGCCTGCCCCGCCCTGTCTTCCTTGCGTCAAGGGGCGGCAGCGCGCCGCTCCTCACTCCTCCTCGTTTCCCCCGACGATTGCTCCCCTGCAGACTCTCCACATGGACGTGTGGGGCCCAGCCTGCGTCAGTGGACAGGGCCGCAAGTGCTAATTTCTGCTGGTTGTTGACGACTACACGCGGTATACCACGGTCTTCCCCTTGCGCAGCAAGGGTCAGGTCGTTGATGTCTTGATCCCTTGGATCCGTGCAGTCCGTCTCCAGCTCCGCGAGCAGTTCTGTACGGACCTTCCTGTCCTGCAACTGCACTCTGATAGAGGTGGTGAGTTCTCCTCCGACCTCTTGCGGGACTTTTGTCGTGGGGAGGGCATTCTCCAGTCGTTCACGCTTGCGGGCTCCCCTCAGAAAAATGGGATTGCTGAGCGCCGCATTGGCTTAGTGATGGAGGTCGCTCGTACCTCCATGATCCATGCGGCCGCTCCCCATTTTTTGTGGCCGTTTGCGGTCCGGTACGCTGCGCATCAGCTCAACCTCTGGCCCCGTGTCTCCTTGCCGGAGACCTCGCCTACACTGTGTTGGACGGGGAAAATTGGCGATGCGTCGGTGTTTCGGGTTTGGGGTTCTCGTGCCTTTGTTCGCGATACGTCTGCGGACAAGCTCTCCGCCCGCGCTATTCCCTGCGTCTTCCTTGGCTTATCCCCTGACGCGCCTGGCTGGAAGTTTTACCACCCCACCTCGCAGAGTGTCTTCCCCTCTCAGGACGTCACTTTCGACGAGTCGGTTCCCCTTTACTGTCTCTTCCCCTACCGCTCTGCTCCTCCCCCACCCCCGCCGCTCTTCCTTGCTCCAGGTCCCCGTCTGGTAGACCCCCTCCCCCCCCAGGGTTCTGCTCCCTCAGGTGTGTCTCATGTAGACCCTCTCCCTGGTACTGCGCCTGTTGAGGTAGCTGTCGGCTCAGGTACTGCTCGAGGTGCTGCGTCTATGGGTGCTGTGTCTGGGGGTGCGGGGCCTGGGGGTGCGGAGCCTTGGGGTGCGGAGCCTGGGTGTGCGGGGTCTGAGGGTGCCGGGTCAGGGGGAGCGGAGCCTGGGAGGGTCCCCGATCTGGGGGTGCTGAGCCTTGGGGTGCAGAGCCTGGGGTTGCTGAGCCTGCGGGAGCGGAGCCTGGGGGTACTACGTCTGGGGGTGCTGAGCCTAGGGGTACTGCTTCTTCTGGAGGTCCAGCGGGTGCTCCGCCACGAGTGTCTCCCCGGGCGGAGCCTCTCTCCCCGCAGCAGCTACGCGAGTGGTTTGCTCAGCGCACCCGCCTTCAGGGTGGAGCTCTCGGAGCTGGAGGCACTGGCGCTGGAGGTGCTGGGGATATTACTAGAGCTGGTGGTACCGGAGGTGCTGCAGCTGCTGGTCTTGGAGGTGCTCGTACCTGGTCTTGGTGGCGCTGGAGGCGCTGGAGATGGAGGAGCTGGAGCTGTTGACCCTGGAGCTGGAAGTGCAGGAGGCACTGTGCGGCCGCCACCGTAATTCGTTCTCCTGCTTCAGCAGGTTCTTGGTATCCCGCCTTCGACTGGCCTTACGCCTCCCTTACTGTGTCCACCGCCTGACCAGTCGCAGCCGCCGTTACAGCCAGCCTCCCCACTGCCTGCTCCTTCTCCTTACACTGAGCAGACCGGCAGTCTTACAGAGCGTCGTGAGCCTGCGTCTCGTCTTGCCTCCCCTGTTCGCACTAGTCGTCGCGTTCCTCATGCGCGTCTCCTTTTGTCCCCGGCACACACGCTATGACTCTTCGTCCTTCCTCTGTTCCACTACGTGTTTCTTTGCCGCCTCCTGAGTCCTCTCTTCCTGCTATCCCTGACCCTGAGTCTGATCGTGCTCTTGCTGCCAGTCCCACTGTCTCTCCTCTCCTCGTCGTTGTTGTCACTGACCCTTCCTTTGAGTCCACTGCTGCGTCTGCCCTCGTTGCTGAGCTAGTTGACTTTGCTGCTGCTTGTCGTCTAGACTACGCCACTGCTCTAGTTGCTGAGTCTGAGTCAGCCGGTCCTCCGTCCGTCGGGGGTGAGTGTGCTCTTGGCAAGGACGTCCTTGAGGACAGGCAGGAGGACTTTGAGTGTCTTGCAGCTGCTGTACCTCGTTTTGTTTCCATGCTGCTTGCCCCTGAGGGAGACCCGGATGCACCAGACATCCCGACCCCGCGCTCTTACACAGAGGCGATTACGGGTCCTTACTCCTCTCAGTGGCAGGCAGCCATGGATGCCAAGATGGCATCCTGGAAGTCCACAGGCACTTACGTCGATGCACTTCCCCAGTCTGGGGCGAACATAGTCGATGGCATGTGGATTTTCAGGGTGAAACGGCGGCCGGGTTCTCCACTCTAGCATAGTAACGCGCCTTGAAGGCAGGCGAAGAACCCGGCGGCCGCTTCACCCTGAAAATCCACATGCCATCGACTATGCTCGCCCGAGACAGGGGAACTGCGTCGACGTAGGTGCCTTTGGACTTCCAAGATGCCATCTCGGCATCCATGGCTGCCTACCATTGAGAGGAGTAAGGACCCGTAATCGCCCCTACGTAAGAGCGCGGGGTCACGATGTCTGGTGCATCCGGGTCTCCCTCGGGGGCAAGCAGCATGGAAGCGAAACGAGGTACAGCAGCTGCAAGACACTCAAAGTCCTCTTGCCTGTCCTCAAGGACGTCCGTGCCAAGAGCACACTCACCCCCGATGGACGGAGGACTGGCAGACTCAGACTCATCAACAAGAGAAGTGGTGTAGTCTAGACGACAGGCAGCAGCAAAGTCAACCAGCTCAGCAACGATGGCAGACGCAGCATTGGACTCAAATGAGGGGTTAGTGACAACAGTGCCAAGGAGACGAGAGATAGTGGGACTGGCAGCACGAGCGCCGTCAGCCTCAGGGTCAGGGACCTCAGGAAGAGAGGACTCAGGAGGAGTAGGCAGAGGAACGCGCATTGGGACAGAGGAAGGACGAAGTTCCATAGCGTGGGTGCCGGGGACAGGAGGAGGACGCGGACGAGGAACGCGACAACCAGTGTGAACAGGGGAGGCAGGACGAGACGCTGGCACACGACGCTCTGTAAGACCGCCAGTCTGCTCAGTGTAAGGAGAAGGAGCAGGCAGTGGGGAGGCTGGCTGTAACGGCGGCTGCGACTGGTCAGGCGGTGGACATAGTAAGGGAGGATGACGGCCAATAGAAGACGGGAAACCAAGAACCTGCTGAAGCAAAGGAGAAAAGTACGGTCGCGGCCACACTGTGCCTCCAGTAACTCCAGCTCCAGGGTCAACAGCTCCAGCTCCTCTAGCTCCAGCGCCTCCCGCGCCAGTGCCTCCAGTACCAGCGCCAACAGCTCCAGCTCCTCCAGCCCCAGCAGCTCCAGGCTCTGTAGGGTCTTTAGGTCCAGCTCCCCCAACATCACCAGTCCCAGCAGCTCCAGTACCCCCGGTACGAGCACCTCTAGGACCAGCAGCTGCAGCACCTCCGGTACCACCAGCTCCAGCAGTAACTCCATCACCTCCAGCTCCAATGTCTCCAGCGGCAGAGTTTCAGCGCCGGCAGCTCCACTCCGAAGGTGGGTGCGCCTGAGAAAACCACGTGCGCAGCTGCTGCGGGGAGAGAGGCTCCGGCCGGGGAGACAGTCATGGCGGAGCACCAGCAGGACCTCAAGAAGAAGCAGTACCCCTCGGCTCAGCACCCCCAGACTCCGCACCCTCAGACGCAGTACCCCCAGGCTCCACTCCCTCAGGCTCAGCACCCCCAGGCTCAGCACCCCCAGACTCCGCACCCTCAGACTCTGCACCCTCAGGCTCCGCACCCCCAGGCTCCGCTCCCCCAGACCCGACACCCTCAGACCCCGCACCCCCAGGCTCCGCACCCCCAGACGCAGCACTTGGAGCAGCACCTGAGCCAACAGCTACCACAACAGGCGCAATACCAGGGAGAGGGTCTACCTGAGACACACTTAAGGGAGCAGGACCCTGGGGGGGGAGGGGGTTCTACCGGAGGGGGACCTGGAGCTGGGAAGAGCGGTGAGGGTGGGGGAGGAGTAGAGCGGTAGGGGAAGAGACGGTAAAAGGGAACCGACTCGTCAAAAGTGACAACCTGAGAGGGGAAGACACGGCGCGTGGTGGGGTGGTAAAACTGCCAGCTAGGCGCGTTAGGGGAAAAGCCAAGGAAGACGCAGGGAATAGTGCGGACGGAGAGCTTGTGCGCAGACGTATCGCGAACAAAGGCACGAGAACCCCAGACCCGGAACATCGACGCATTGCCAACCTTCCCCGTCCAACGCAGTGTAGGCGAGGTCTCCGGCAAGGAGACATGGGGCCAGAGGTTGAGCTGATGCGCAGTGTACCGGACCGCAAACGGCCACAGAAAATGGGGAGTAGCTGCATGGATCATGGAGGTACGAGCGACCTCCATGACTAGGCCAATGCGGCACACAGCAATCCCATTTTGCTGAGGGAAGTCCGGAAGTGTGAACGACTGGAGAATGCCCTCCCCACGACAAAAGTCCCGCAAGAAGTCAGAGGAGAACTCACCACCTCTGTCAGAGTGCAGACGTAGGTTAGGAAGGTCCTGGTGGAACCGCTCGCGGAGCTGGAGACGGACAGTGCGGATCCAAGGGATCAAGACATCAACGACCTGGCCCTTGATGCGCAAGGGGAAGACTGTGGTGTACCACGTGAAGTCGTCAACAACCAGCAGAAAGTAGCGCTCGCGGCCCTGTCCACTGACGCGGGCTGGGCCCCACACGTCCATGTGGAGAGTTTGCAGGGGAGCAGTCGTCGGGGGAAACGAGGAGGAGTGAGGAGCGGCGCGCTGCCGCCCCTCGACGCAGGGAAGGCAGGGCGGGGCAGGCGAGGGCGGGAGGGGAGGCAGAGACCTGGGAAGACCAGAGACAAGGAGGCGGGAGTGCATGCCACGAAGGTGTGGCAGGGAGGGTTGACCCAGGCGGTGGTGCCACAGAAGGGTCTGGTGCGACAGGAGGCGGCATGAGCAAGGGGGTGCGACCTGACCTGACGGGGACACTTGAGCAGACGCAGCTACCTGAGGAGGCTCGGTAGCCAGTGTGTACAGACTCGACCCTGGCCGACGAGTGAACGTGGCCAGGTGACGGCCCGTCCATGTACACGTGCAGATCGACATACGCGGACCCCCAGGAGTGGTGGTAGTGACCATCGCGTCCTGGAGGGCAGCGGTACTCACCAAGTTCGTGGAGAACGAGGGGAGGTGAAGAACTGACAGTGAGCCGGACGGAACCGCCGGACATGGGAGGAAAGTAGAGGAACGGGCGAGGACTGGGCCCCCGGAGGGGTCAGCCAGCCTGACCAGAATAGGTGCAAAGAGAGGAGTGAGGGTGGTGCTGTCGCAAAAGAAACAGCATGAGGCACTTGAGTCAAGTGTGAAGGTGTGCAAGGCCTCAGCAGGCGGAGTACCAGGGAGAACAGACTCACTAGCACCTAGAGCAGCAGCCTCTATACCTGGGTCAGGCGGCACGCACAGGTAACAGTCACCCTTAGTAGTAGCAGAGAAAGGATACATTGCAGCAAGGATAGCATCAAAGTCTAGGTCAAAGATAGCAACTCCAGTCCTAAGTAGCTCTGCCCAGCGGGGGCGCTCAGCCTCGTCACCAAACTCTGCGCGCCAAGCGTCGTCGAGGCGGGAGAAGCAGCAGTGCTGAGTGTGAAGCTTCCTGCATGTCTGACCACCACGGTCACCCGTGCGAATGACATACGGGCAGCTACCACTACCCCCAGGCGCCCCACGCAGAAACAACCACTCACGAAGCTGCTGGGCGACGGGGTCTCGCTCCGACGCTGCTGCTGCTGCCTCTGGCCACCACCAGAGCCTCCTCGCTGAGCTGCTCCAGTCCTGCCACCACCACTCCCACTGCCGCCACTACCTCCACCCCCACCGCTGCCACCCACACCGCCACCAAAGCCCCCACTCCCACCGCTGCCACCACCTCCACCGCTGCCACCACCTCCACCGCCTCCACCACCTCCACTGCTGCCCCCACCACCACCCCCACTGCCACGTCCACCACCCCTGCCACCCTTGCCCTTGCTGCTGCGGCGCTTCCCACTAGCGGAAGCAGCTCCAACATCCTCAGCACCAAGGACGTCAACAGCAGCAGCGGAGGCGTAGGAGGGGGCAAGGGGGGAGGGGGAACACCCCTCAAAGAAGGGTGTGCGAGGAGTGCCAAGAGCAGCACCTACAGCGACTACACTAGTCTCAGCTGCAAGGAGGTGCTGCTCGAGTAGGTAAACAGTGAGGGCTGTAGGGTCGAGCGCGAGAAAGTGGTCCCTGAGAGCGCGAAGAGAGTCAGGGAGGCGGGTGACTATAAAGTAGAGAGTGATGTGTCAGAACTAGCAGTAGAAAGTAAGAATGAAGAAAGGAGGAGGTTCACTAGCAAGCAGTTGAGTACATATAAGAAACCCTAGATTGGGCTGTACTCGCTATAGAGTACCCCACTGCAGGCTAGACAAATACAACATTCTGACACACCCCCATAGCCAAAGTGGGGTGTAATCAGCACAATGAGCAGGTATAGCAGGAGTTCACAATAAGAAGCAAAGCTAGAGGTAATCACAGCGGGCAAGTGAGGAGGTGGAGGGACTGTGAGAGGAGAGAAGATGAGAGACGGCGGCTGAAGCTGTAGACACACGGGCAACAGGAGCTGCTGGCACAGTGGCTACCGGGACAGTGCGCCCCGGACTACTGGAGTAACTGGCTCACGGGCTACGACGAGCTACAGGAGCAACGGACCCTCGGGCGACAGGCGCAGCAGACTCTCTGGGCTACCAGGACAGTGCGCCCCGGACTACAGGTGCTGCGGACGACAAGACAGCAGCCTCCGCTCAACCTCCTCCAACTGTCCCACACACCCCCCACACACCCACTGCTTCACTCCTAACTCCACTTGCACGTCACCCCCCTAGTACCACTCCTTCGGCTCCCACACACCCACCCCCCTCAGCGGCAGCTGCAGCACTGGGAGACAGAGGAGGAGGAGGAGTAGAGGACGACGCACAGAAACTGCACCCCCATACCCCCCACCCCCAAACCCTAATTCAGGAGAACGGGCAGCAGCAGGGGTGGGGCGCCGTCAGAAGCACGGGGGACAGCGGGCAGCGCAGGGGCAGAGAAAACAGGGCGCCCACAGGCCTGGCGCAGCCCGTACGAACCGCGTGCGGGCGGCCCGAGGCGCGCCCTGGCCTGGCGCAGTCCGTACGGGCCGCGCGCGGGCCTGGCGCTGCCCGTACGGGCCGCGCGCGGGCCTGGCGCAGCCCGTACGGGCCGCGCGCGGGCCTGGCGCAGCCCGTACGGGCCGCGCGCAGGCTGTACGGGCCGCGCGCGGGCCCTACGCAGGTCGCGCAGGCCGCGACGGGCGACGGGGGGCGACGCGCGGGTCCCCGTCGCCCGTCGCAGCGCCTCCCGGGAGCGACGCGCGGAGTGACGGGGCAGAAAGCCGCCGCGCACCTCGGGGCGCACGGCGGGCAGAAAACCGCCGCGCGCCTCGGGGCGCACGGCGGGCAGAAAACCGCCGCACGCTCCGAGCGCGCGGCGGGATGAAAAATCCGTCGCACGCCACGGGGCGTGCAACACACAGAGTAGCAGTAGCAGCGGAAGCAGTGAGGTGGTGGGCCCACCCACAAGATCGACCCAAGGGGATCGACCTGCTCTGATAGCATGTCAGAACTAGCAGTAGAAAGTAAGAATGAAGAAAGGAGGAGGTTCACTAGCAAGCAGTTGAGTACATATAAGAAACCCTAGATTGGGCTGTACTCGCTATAGAGTACCCCACTGCAGGCTAGACAAATACAACATTCTGACATGATGTACATCGGGGGCGGGTTCCTCTCAAGGAGGGCAGCGCGGTAGCGAGCATCGCTAGTGCGAAGGTGGGAAACCAGGTCCTCTACTGTTGCAAAGGCGGATAGCTCGGGAAACAGGTAGGGCAGGAGAAGACGGCCTAGAGCAGCAGTGGCAGGCGAGGAGTAACGGGCGATTATAGCGTTGTACCAGTGCCTGTGCTGTCCTGTGCTGTCCGAAGTGAGCGCATTCGGCCAACGGAAGGTGGTTGTGAAGGGTTAAGCGAGCAGCAGCGTCACGAGTAAGCCACTGTGAGCGAGTCGCACTGTCAGCTGTGGCGGGAGGGGCGGGAGCAGCGCCAGACGTGTGGTCAAACAACGAAACAATGTCCCTAGAGTCGCTCAGTAGGTACAGCTGCAAGTCATCGAGCCACGTGTCAAACTGGATCTTTCGGCCCTCATGATCAAACACTAGAACGCGGAGAGAAGCCATAGTGACGCAGCACGCAGGGCGGGCAGAGGCCGGGCAGCGCAGCGCATGCAGTAGGCTGCAGGATAGGCGGCTCGAGGGCCTAGGGGCGACCTCAGGGCGACGTGTCGGGGCCTAGGGGCGACGAGCCGAGGGGCCGAGAGCGACGAGCCGGGAGCCTAGGGGCGTCGGGCCACGGGGCCAAGGGGCGATGGGCCGGGGGCTCTAGGGGCCAAGGGGCTAAGGGCCGGGGGTCTAGGGGCGACAGGTCTCGGGGCCTAGGGGGGCGACGGGCCGCGGGGCCGAGAGCAACAGGTCAGGGGGGGGGGGGAGGTGGAATGGGCCGTGGGGCCTAGGTGCGACGGGCCAGGGGCCTAAGGGCGACAAGCCGTGGGGCCTAGGAGGGCGACGAGCCGCGGGGCCGAGAGCGACGGGTCGGGGGGCCTAGGGGCGAGAGGCCGCGGGGCCTAGGAGGGCGACGGGTCGAGGGCCGAGGGGCGACGGGCCACGGGGCCTAGGGGCGACGGGCCGCGGGGCCAGGGTTAGGGGCGACGGACCGCGGGAGCTAGGGCGACGGGCCAACGGGCCAGGCTAGGGCGACGGGCCGGCCTAGGGGCGATGGGCCGCCGGGTCAGGGGCGAACTAGGGGCGACGGGCCGGGCTAGGGCAACGGGCCGGGCTAGGAGCGTCGGGCCGAGCTAGGGCGACGGACCGGGCTAGGGCGACGGGCCAACGGGCCAAGCTAGGGCGACCGGCCGGCCTAGGGGCGACGGGCCAGGCTAGGAGCGACGGGCCTGTCTAGGGGCGACGGGCCTACGGGCTGGGCTAGGGGCGACGGTGTCAGAATGTTATATTTGTCTAGCCTGCAGTGGGGTACTCAATAGTGAGTGCAGCCCAATCTAGGGTTTCCTATATGTACTCAACTGCTTGCTAGTGCAATCATCCTCATCCTCATTCATTCTCCTGTTGATTCTCACAGACGGGCCGGCCTAGGGGCGACAGGCCTAGGGGGGACAAGCCGCACGAGGGTGGCGCGCGAGGCAGTAGGGGCGGCACGAGGGCCACTAGGGGCTGCGTGTGGTGGGCCCAAGGAAAAAAAAAGACGGTCCTAGCGAAGGACGTGCTCTGAAACCATGTCAGAATAACGAACGAGAATGAATGAACTATGGAAGAGTTGGGTACAAGTACTAACCCTAATTGGGTTGTACCCCTTATGGCCTACCCCACTATAGCCTACACAATTGTAAGCAATATAAGATTCTGACAGAAACTCCTCTGCTCCCCCTCGCCAAGCATGAACAATTAATGATCGGCGGATGAGGGAGTGAACCCGATCTCCTCCAAGACTTCACGCAGCTTCAAGTACCACTGCCTAGGGGCTTGCTTGAGCCCATAGAGCGCCTTCTTCAGCTTCCACACTCTGCCAGTACCATCATCAAACCCCTCTGGCTGCGCCATAAAAATCTCTTCCTCAAGGACGACGTTGAGGAATGTCGTTGTCACATCCATTTGTTTCACCACCCATCCTTTGATGGTAGCTCCGGCGAGTAGGGTTCGCAGCGTCGTCGGCTTCACCACAAGAGCAAAAAATTCCTTGTAGTCCACCTTCTCCTTCTGCTAGTACCCCTTGGCCACAAGCCTAGACTTGTAGCGCTCGATTTTGCCGTCGGCGTCGGACTTGATCTTGAAGAGCCACTTGGACGTAATCGCCTTACGCCCCTCCGGTAGCTCCACCAATTCCCACATGCCGTTCTCCTCAATGCTCTTCAGCTCACTCTCCATTGCCTTCTTCCACTCCTCAGCATCACTACTCTCCAAGGCCTCCTTGAGAGTTGCTAGTTCCCCCGGCATCTCCACCGGAGAGAAGAACGCGAAAGCTAACTCCTCGTACTCACTTTCCTCGTCATCTCCAACCATCATTGCCGCTCCGGCCAAGGCTGACTTGGCTGGCTTTCCCGGCGCACCATAGGTCAGCCTATTAGGGGCTTGGATTCTTCTTTTGCCCTTCCTTCCTCCTCAGCTGCAAGGACATGACGGCCCTCATGGCGTTGCTGCGGGGTGACGCGAATCCGAGGAGCACTCGTTGCTCGAGACGGAAGAGTCAGTGCACGCTTGCTCGTTTGCTGCACCTCCTCCCCCTCTTCCTCTCCATTCCTGGCGTCCCCTCCACCATTCACAAGAGGAGATTGCCTTGTGATGGTTCTACCGCTACTCAGCTCCAAAGGCAGCTCCACATGCTCCAAGCCAGAACTCTTCACCTCCCTAAACCGCACGCCTATCTTCGCCTCATTCTCCGCCTTCCAATCCTTGTACATGAAGTTTTTCATGAATTTGTAGTCCCTGCTCACCAAGAACTTCTTGGTGAATGGGTCCCAAAGAAGCCATCCCTTGCTGTTTTGAGCCATTCCCAAGTGCACAGCCCATATCGCCTTGGCACCAAGCTTGTTGTGCCGAAGATGCTTAGGCACGAGCGCCATGCACATGCACCCGAACACCCGAAGCATATCCACCTTTGCCTTCCTTCCAATCCACTCCACATAGGGCACCCATTTGTCTTCTCCCACAAGATTCAAGGCTCTCTTCTTAGCCACACACGCACTCCACACCGCATCAAGCCAAAAGTAATCGGGTAACCCGACTTCAATGAGCAACCCGCGCGCCGTCTCCGTGATTGTCCGGTTCGCTTGCTCGGCGATGCCATTCATTGCGGGGGAGTACGGCATGGTAAGGGAGTGCCTTATGCCATTCTTCTTCAGCTACATAGAGAAATCCTTGCTCAGGAACTCTCCCCCTCGATCTGTGCAAATTTTCTTTCACTAGCCAGTCTTGTTGCCGCTCCACCATCGGCAACCAATCGGTCTTCACCGTTTCAGCCACGTCGCTCTTCTTGGAGAGCACATACACCCAGGTCATGCGGGTGTAGATGTCCACAAAGGTGAGGAAATACTCTGCTCCAGCAGCTCCAAGCTTCAAGGGGCCCACTACATCCATCACCACCTCATCAAGTGGTCTCTTAGCCGTTGCCTCCGAGCTAGAGAACGGGAATCTGGAGAACTTGGCTTGCATGCATGTCGGGCAACCAAGTACCTCATTGGGCCCCCCCTTCACACGTATGCCAGCAACCATCTCTTCCTTCACTATCTGCTGCACAATAGGCAGAGCCACATGCTCTATGCGCCGATGCAAAGTCAACCAATCACACTCCCCCATAGCCGAAGTCGGATTGGAGAATGCCGCACTCGCAATAGTGCCCCACATGCTCTCTCCGTAATCCTCCTCCTCTACTTCCTCGGGGTTCTTCTCACCCTTTTGCTGCTCCTTAGCTGCTTCTGTGAAGAAATAGGAAATGAGTGATTGACTAAGGAATGAGTTGGGTACAAATATGAAACCCTGACAAACTGTACCCCATAGTGTCTACCCCACTACAGCCTAGACAGGCTATGTGATTAATGTTTGACACACCCCCATAGGCAAAGTGGGGGAGAACAAGGGGTCACAAGACCAGTCAAGCAAAGCAAAGCAAAGCAAGCTCAGGGTGGATCACAACGTCACCACACATTCCGAGCACAGGTTCAAAGGCCACAAGGCCAGTTCACATGCAAGATTATATATAAAAGGTAAACAAGCAAGTGCAGGTATATATAGATCACAGTACAAGTAAAGTCAGGAGGTAAGCAAGTGAGGCAAAGTAGGCACAAGACCTAGCATAGTACAGAAGCGCTGATGATCACAAGGCTGAAGTGCCTTGGTGAAGATATAGCAGTGTTGGCCTGGGAGGCTACGTAAGCAAGACGCAGCTGACCACGCAGCTGACCACGCTGCTGCAGCTCACGAGCAAAGAAGTAGCGAAGAGCAATGTGCTTCGTTCTGTGCTCCAGTCTGTGCTCCCGACACAAGGCCAGCATGGCCTTGTTGTCTACGTACAGAACTGGAGGAGAACGAGGCGGCTCACCGAGGTCAGTCAGCAGGTAGGTGAGCCAGCGTAACTCCTGTGCAGCCATGGCCCCTGCGTAGATCTCAGCCTCACAGCTGGAGCTGAGAGACGAGCGAGTAGACCGCCACGAAACAGAGCCGGAACCAAGGCTGAAGGTGTAACCCTGTGACGACCGCTGCGTAGCCAGGTCGTCAACCCAAGACGCGTCTGCATGACCAGTGAGGACCACTGGACTCCGCCCTCCAAGCACTAGCCCCATGCCCGATGTACTGCACAAGTAGCGCAACACCCTCTTCGCTGCAGCCATGTGCTCTGGTCGGTGTCTCCCAGGAGCAACATAGCGTGCCAAGATGCTAAGAGGGTATGCCAGGTCAGGTCGAGTGCAGGTCATCAGGCACATGAGGCAGCCAACAAGCTCTGGGTACGGGCCACTCGGCTCTACGGACTCATCCGAAGGCAGAGCTGAGAGCGAGTGGTGAGTAGACAGAGGAGTGGCCTGAGGCGAGGAGTACGTGAAGTCGAAGCGCTGAAGGACCTGCTGCACCATGTGTGACTGAGTCAGGGTAATGGTGCGCCTTGCTCTGTCCCGAGTGATCTGCAAGCCAAGATAGCTGCGCAGTTCACCCAGGTCTGTGCACGTGTGTCTCTTCTGCAGCTCGGACTTCACGTGGGCGAGTCCAGCAGTGTCAGCTGTAGCAAACACCAAGTCGTCGACGTACACGAGGATGTAGAACGGCGGCAGCAAAGTGTCGGTGCGAAGAAACAGCGACGGGTCAGCAGTGGAAGGAGCAAACCCAAGAGCCGCAAGCGTAGTCCTCAGTGTGACGTGCCACTCACGGGGCGCCTGGCGGATGCCCTCCGCACGACAAAAGGCTCGCAGAAGGTCAGAGGAAAACTCTCCACCTCTGTCGGAGTGCAGACGCAGAACAGGAAAGTCCGAGCCGAAACGCTCTCTGAGCTGGAGACGAGCAGCGCGGATCCAGTCGATCAACACCTCAGTGACCTCACCCTTGCTGCGCAAGGGGAAGACTGTGGTGTAACGCGAGTAGTCGTCAACCACCAGCAGGAATTAACGCTCGTGACCCTGTCCACGGACGCGGGCTGGGCCCCATACGTCCATGTGAAGAGTCTGCAGAGGAGCCTCTGTCGGAGGAAACTCGGAGGAGTGAGGAGCGGCGCGCTGCCGCCCCTCGACGCAGGGAACGCAGGTAGGGGCAGGCCCCGGGGGAGGGGAGGGAGGGACCGGGGGAGACCAGAGACAAGGACACGGGAGGCCATGCCTCGGAGGTGAGGCAAGGAGGGGTGACCAAGGCGGTGGTGCCAAAGGAGGGTCTGGTGGGACAGGAGGCGACACGATCAGGGGGCAGACTCAGGACCTGACCGAGACGCTGGAGGAAACACCTGACTCGACGCAGCTACCTGACCAGACGCAGCAACAGGTGGAGACTCTGTGGTCAGTGTGTACAGGCTCGACCCCGGACGGCGGGTAAACGTGGCCAAGTGGCGGCCCGTCCGAGCACACGTGCAGTGGGTCACTCGCTGACTCGCAGGAGTGAACTGGTCAACCCCGCCATCCTGAAGGTCAGCACCACTCACCAAGTTCGTAGAGAACGAGGGGAGGTAGAGACCGGACAGGGAGCCTGACGGGGCCGCCGGACACGGGAGGACAGTGGAGTAGCGAGCAAGGACAGGACCCCCAGAGGGGTCTGCCAGGGAGACCGCAACCGGCCGACTGAGCGGCGTAAGGGTGGTGCGGTCTCGAAAGAAGGAGCGGGAAGCGCCCGAGTCGAGGGTGAAGGTGTGCAAAACCTGAGCCGACGCGGTACCTGAGAGAGCAGACGCACTAGCACCTGGAGCAGCAGACTCACGAGCACCTGGAGCAACAGACTCACTAGCACCTAGAGCAGCAGCCTCAATGCCTGGGTCAGGCGGAACACACACGTAACAGTCACCCTCAGCACTAATAGACACAGCATACATGGCAGCAAGAATAGCATCAAAGTCAAGATCAAAGATAGCTACACCCGACTTGAGCAGATCACCCCAGCGAGGGATCTCAGTGGCGTCAGGGAACTGGGAACGCCAGGCGTCAGTCAGGTGACCAAAGCAGCGCTGGGTGGCATGCAGGCCGCCACACTGCTCTCCAGTGCGGTCGCCAGTGCGCAGGACGTAGGTACAGGGACCAGCACCCCCAGACCCCTGGCGCCCTGCGTACCACTCACGAAGCTGCTGTGGCGACGGGGTCTCACGAGAGCGCGACTGGTGCTGGGGTCCCCGCTGCACAGCTCCGCCTCGACCAGCTCCACCTCCGCCGCCGCCGCCTCCGCCACTTCCACCCCAACCGCCACCGCCGCCGCTGCCTCCACCTCCACCGCTGCCACCGAAGCCCCCACCTCTGCCTCCGCCCCCACCCCCACCCCCACCCCCTCCTCCGCCTCCACCGCCACTACCTCCTCCCCCGTCACCTCTGCCAGCGCCCTTGCCCTGCTTGCCCTTGCCGTGGCGGCGCCTCTCGCTAGGAGCAGACGCAGCGCTGACCGACTCGGTGCCAGCAAGGTCGTCAGCAGCAGCAGAGGCAACGGAGGGCAAAAGAGGAACGGGGGAGCACCCCTCAAAGAAAGGGGTACGGGGGTCACCACGAGAGGCTCCTTCAGCGGTAATACTAGTCTCTGCTGCAAGGAGACGCTCCTCCAGGAGGTCAACGGTGAGTGTGGTAGGGCAAAGAGAGAGGAAGTGGTCCCTGACGGAGCGAAGGGTGTCAGGGAGTCGGGTGACTAGGTAGTAGAGGGTGATGTACATGGGAGGGGGGTTCTTGGCGCAGAACCCAGCAGGAAGCGCGGCGCGGTAGCGGGTGTCACTAGTGCGGAGGTGCGTAATGAGGTCAGTGACTGTGGCAAAAGCGGCGAGGTCAGGGAACAGGTACGGTAGCATGAGGCGACTAAGCGCAGCAGTGGCAGGGGAAGAGTAGCGTGCAACAACAGCGTCGTACAGAGTCTTAGCACTCTTGTACTGACTAAAGTGCGCACGCTCAGTAGACGGTAGGTGACTACGCACAGCAAGGCGGGCAGCAGCATCGCGCGTGAGCCACTGCGAGTGAACAGCACTGTCAGCATCAGCAGCAGGGGCAGTAGAGGCGCCAGACGTGAGATCGAACAATGAGAGGCCATCCTTGCTATCGCACTGTAGGAAAAGCTGCAGATCATCTAGCCAGACATCGAAGTCAACCGCTCGGCCCTCAGCATCAAAGGTAAGAACACTGGGACTAGCCATGACAGGAGCAGCAGCAGTGTAACTCAGCGAAGCAAAGCGGCTAGGCAGGGCGGCGCGACTCGGCGACTCGGCTCGGCAGGGCGGCTCGGCAAGGGCGGCGCGGCTCGGCTCAGCGGTGCGCTTACCAGGGGCTGGGCCGGGGCAGGGCCGGGGGAGGACCGGGGCAAGGCCGGGGCCGGGCCGCGAAAGAACCGGGGCTGGGCCGGGGCAGGGCTGCGACAGGTCCGGGGCAGGGCCGGGGCAGAGCCGGGGCAGGGCCGGGGCAGGGCCGGGGTAGGTCCGCGACAGGTCCGCGACAGGGCCGGGGCAGGTCCGGGGCAGGGACGGAGCAGGGCCGGGGCCGGGCCACGACAGGGCCGCGACTGGGTCGGGGTAGGTCCGCGACAGGTCCGGGACGAGGCAGGGCCGGGGCGGGGTCGCGACAGGGCCGCAACTGGCGACGGGGCAGGGCCGGGGCAGCGCCGCGACAGGGCCGCAAAGGGGCGGCGTCGGGCGACGGGACAGGGCCAGGGCGGGGCCGTGACGGGGTCGCTACAGGCGACTAAGGGGCCGCGTAGGGGGCCGCATAAGGGGCCGCGTAAGGGCAGGGCAGGCCGCGTAAGGGCAGGGCAGGCCGCGTAAGGGGCCGCGTAAGGGGCCGCAAAGGGCAGGACAGGCCGCTAAGGGGCTGCGAAAGACTAGGGCAGGGCGCAAAGCGCGCTTCGGGCAGGAAAAAAAAATTAAGGTGGGCCCATAGGGAGGAACGGTTCCACTAGGGAACCTGCTCTATACCATGTGAAGAAATAGGAAATGAGTGATTGACTAAGGAATGAGTTGGGTACAAATATGAAACCCTGACAAACTGTACCCCATAGTGTCTACCCCACTACAGCCTAGACACGCTATGTGATTAATGTTTGACAGCTTCACCACTCTCCTTATGCTCACATTGTTTGCTGGTCCCTCCAAGATTGCACTTCTTGGACTCGTTTTCCTTGATGCCATCGTTAGCGTCGTCGCAGCTGCCAACCGCTTCACCCTAGGTGCTGATGCTTTTTGCCACTTGCCTCTCCTTAGGCATTGGGACCACAGGGATCTGCCACATCTCGCTGTATACATCCTTGTCTTCGTGAAGGTCCCAAAGAATCCGCTCGCCAAGCCTTGCGGTGTAGGTCTTGGCTCCCTTTGAGGTCATGTCCATGCCGGCCTTTTGCAATCGCCGCACGAAAATCAGGTTCCCAGCAAGGTTGGGCACCAAAAGAACGTTCTTGAGGCCCACCATCTTCCTATCAGCACCCTTGAACATGGCCTTGCCCATGCCTTTCACCTTTGCTCGCTGCCCCAAAGCCGATGTGACATGCTTGACCGGTGACGGTTCAAGTTCGGTAAGCAAGTCCGCACGAGGTGTCATGCTAGAGGTAGTGCCGCTATCGATCACCCAATAGTCCAGAGAGTGTAGGGTCACCTTTCCCACAGCTGCAGACTCCTCAAAGCCTTCCACCTTCTCTGGAAGAAGAAGAAGAATTGACCCGGGGACCGATCGTCGCTCGAGTCGTTGTCGTTATCTCCACTCTTCATGTTTGCAGCTCCACCTCCGCGACCGCGACGACCTCCACGGCCTCTTCCACTCCCTCCCCCTGCTCCTTTACCCTCTTGGCCTTGAGCAGGAGTCCATCCATCAGGGATTTTGTAGCAATCGCGCCACATGTGTCCACTCTTGTGGCAAAAATGACACTCGCAGTCGAACCGTCCGCGACCGTGTCCGTAGTTCTTGTTGTCATTGCCATAGCTGCCACTTCCGCGGCCTCCATTGTAGTTGCTTCCTCCAAACCTTCCTCCTCCTCGTCCTCTGCCCCTTCCACGGCCATTGGGTTATCTTGTATTTGGGATGGTTTAGGGTGTCTTATAAGTCTTTTAAATGGAAAAAAATATAAGTACTCTGTAACATTTGCGAAGTGTGTAGAAACCACCCAAAAGATTCATTGAAACAGGACGACCTCGGTGGTGATGCATGCAGCGCCCCCACTTGCCACGTGAGGGATGCAGCAAAGCTGCCACTGCTCGCAACATCCCTCCGTGCTGGCAGCATGTAATGATGCTACCAGCGTTGTTTTGCTGCCAGCAGCGCATGGATGCTTCCAGAATGCTGCTGGCAGCACGATGGCAGCGTGAGGGCTGTCCTCTACGAGGAGATGCCTCGTAGAGGAGCGGCTCGGCACCTTTGGAAGGGGCACTCTGGCTGGGGGGGGGGGTAGTCGGGCTTGAGCTTCATTTGGTGCTCCAGGAGGATGAGATCTCAACTCAACATTCGCTCTCGGCAGGCTTACCGTAACCATGTGCAGAAAAGTCCCCGTAGGCACGTCCTCACCTCGCCCTCACGTGCAGGTGAATAACTACGGGCGAATTAACTCGCCCGGTGATGACATCCGTGTGGCCAAGGCAAAGAATACGCGCAAGGCAGGAACATCTACCGCCGCCTCCGGTGCGAGCTGTGACGGGGACGACGGCGACGAAGAACACGGCGACGATGGCGACGAAGAACACGGCGATGATGTCGAGGAGGATTGGCCGGAGAACGGCCACGACGATTGCACTTCGGGGGATGAAATAGCTCCTGTGAAGAAAAAAGGAATGACTGAACTAAGAAAGTGTGTGATACAAATATGAAACCTGTACCCCTTAATGTCTACCCCACTACAGCCTACATATGCTAGGTCATATATATCTGACACACCCCCATAGGCAAAGTGGGGGAGAACTAGGGGTCACAAGACCAGTCAAGCAGAGCAAAGCAAAGTAAGCTCAGGGTGGATCACAACGTCACCACACATTCCGAGCACAGGTTCAAAGGCCACAAGGCCAGTTCACATGCAGGATTATATATAAAAGGTAAACAAGCAGGTGCAGGTATATATAGATCACAGTACAAGTAAAGTCAAGAGGTAAGCAAGTGAGGCCAAGTAGGCACAAGACCTAGTACGGAAACGCTGATGATCACAAGGCTGAAGTGCCTTGGTGAAGATATCAGCAGTGTTGGCCTGAGAGGCCACGTAAGCAAGGCGCAGCTGATCACGCTGCTGCAGCTCACGAGCAAGGAAGTAGCGAAGAGCAATGGGCTTCGTTCTGTGCTCCAGTCTGTGCTCCCGACACAAGGCCAGCATGGCCTTGTTGTCTACGTACAGAACTGGAGGAGAACGAGGCTGCTCTCCCAGGTCAGTCAGCAGGTAGGTGATCCAGCGTAACTCCTGTGCAGCCACGGCCCCTGCATAGATCTCAGCTTCACAGCTGGAGCTGAGAGCAGAAGACTGTGAGAATTGAGAATGGAATGGGGTGATCACTAGCAAACATTGGGATACATATAGCAAACCCTAACAGGGTTGTACTCACTACAGAGTACCCCACTGCAGACTAGAGAAACATAATATTCTGACAAAGACGAGCGGGTAGACCGCCACGAAACAGAGCCGGAACCAAGGCTGAAGGTGTAACCCTGTGACGACCGCTGCGTAGCCAGGTCGTCAACCCAAGACGCGTCTGCGTGACCAGTGAGGACCACTGGACTCCGCCCTCCAAGAACGAGCCCCATGCCCGATGTACTGCACAACTAGCGCAATACCCTCTTCGCTGCAGCCATGTGCTCTGGTCGGTGTCTCCTAGGAGCAACATAGCGTGCCGAGATGCTAAGAGGGTATGCCAGGTCAGGTCGAGTGCAGGTCATCAGGTACATAAGGCAGCCAACAAGCTCTGGGTACGGGCCACTCGGCTCTACGGATTCATCCGAAGGTAGAGCTGAGAGCGAGTGGCGGGTAGACAGAGGAGTGGCCTGAGGCAAGGAGTACGTGAAGTCGAAGCGCTGAAGGACCTGCTGCACCATGTGTGACTGAGTCAGGGTAATGATGTGCCGTGCTCTGTCCCGAGTGTTCTGCAAGCCAAGATAGCTGCGCAGTTCATCCAGGTCTGTGCACGTGTGTCTCTTCTGCAGCTCGGACTTCACGTGGGCGAGTCCAGTAGTGTCAGCAGTAGCAAAGACCAAGTCGTCGACGTACACGAGGATGTAGAACGGCGGCAGCAAAGTGTCGGTGCGCAGAAACAGCGACGGGTCAGCAGTAGAAGGGGCAAACCCAAGAGCCGCAAGCGTAGTCCTCAGTGTGTCGTGCCACTCACGGGGCGCCTGGCGAAGACCGTAGACTGGCCGCCGGAGGCTCCACTGGGTACCAGGAGGAAACGACCCTGTGAAGCCAGGTGGGCGGCGCAGCCAGATCTCCTCGTGCAGGCTGCCCTGTAGGAAAGCAGTGCTGAAGGCAAGAGAGTGAAGCTCGTAGTCACGCTAAGCAGAGACGTGCAGTAGAACCCAAAGAGTGGTCATCTTCGGGGTCGGGGAGAAGGTCTGAAAGTAGTCAACTCCCTGCCGCTGGCTGAAGCCTCAAGCCACGTAACGCGCCTTGAAGACAAGCGGAGAACCCGGCGGCCGCTTCACCCTGAAGATCCACATGCCACTGACGATGTTCGCCCCAGGTGGGGGAACCTCGTCGACGTAGGTGCCTGTGGACTTCCAGGAAGCCATCTCTGCGTCCATGGCTGACTGCCACTGAGAGGAGTAGGGACCCTCTATCGCCTCTGCGTAAGAGCGCGGGGTCGGGATGTCTGGTGCATCCGGGTCTCCTTCAGGGGCAAGCAGCATGGACACGAGATGAGGTAAAGCAGCAGCAAAACACTGGAACTCCTACTGTCTGTCCTCAAGGACGTCCGTGCTAAGAGCACACTCACCCTCGACGGACGGAGGACAGACAGACTCAGACTCGGACCCAGTAACAAGACTAGTGGCGTAGTCTAGACGACAGTGAGTAGCGAAGTCGACAAGCTCAGCAACTAAGGCAGACGCAGCAGTGGACTCAAAGGAAGGGTTAGTGACAACAGTGGCCAGGAGACGCGTGACAGTAGGACTGGCAGCACGAAGGGAGTCAGACTCCGGGTCAGCAAGAGCAGGAAGAGAGGACCCAGGAGGAGACGGCAAAGGGACACGCTGCGGAGCAGTGGAAGGACGCAGTGCCATCTGGTGGGTGCCCGGGACCGCAAGAGGACGCTGACGTGGAACAGGACGACCAGTGCGAGCAGCACGAACAGGTGACGCAGGACGCGACTCAGGCTCACGACGCTTAGCAAGACCTCCAGTAGGACCAGCGTAGGGAGAAGGAGCAGGCAGTGGGGAGGCCAGCTGTAACTGTGACTCGGACTGGACAGGCGGTGGACACCCTAAGGAAGGAGCAGGACCAGAAGAAGGCGGAAGACCAAGAACCTGCTCAAGGAGCGGAACGAAGTACGGCCGCGGCCGCGCAGCGCCTCTAGAACCAGCAGGGACAGCACCAGCACCCCCAGCGTCAGCTCCAACTCCAGTAGTACCACCAGCACCAGCAGCACCTCCAGCAGCTCCAGTAGCTCCAACTCCAGCAGTACCACCGGCTCCAGCAGCACCTCCAGCTCCAGCACCTCCCGCAGCTCCAGCTCCAGCAGGACCACCGGAAGATGCAGCAGCTCCGGCTCCAGTACCTCCAGTAGCACCGACTCCAGCAGCACCGTCAGCTCCAGCTCCGCCAGCAGCTCCAGCACCAGTGGCACCACCAGGCCCAGCAGCTCCAGTACCTCCAGGACGAGCACCTCCGGGACCCGTGGGTCCAGCGCCCCCAGCAGCAGTAGAAACTCTAGCACCGGCAGCACCACCAGCTCCAGCAGCACGGCTCCAGCGCCAAGCAAACCACTCGCGCAGCTCCTATGGAGAGGGTAGCTCCCGCCGAGACGAAGCACCCGAAGGACCTCCAGGCCCAGCACCGTCAGGCTCCGCACCCCCACACTCAGCAACCCCAGGCTCAGCACCCCCAGACCCAGCACCCCCAGGCTCCGCACGCTCAGGCTCAGCACCCCCAGACCCAGCACCCCCAGGCTCCGTACGCTCAGGCTCAGAACCCTCAGCAGCACCAGAGTCAACAGCTACCTCGACAGGCTCGACTGCGTCTACCTGGGACACACCTGAGGGGGCAGGACCCTGAGGGGGGAGGGGGTCTACCGAGGGGGGACCGGGCGCGAGGAAGAGCGGCGGGGGGGGGGAGGGGGGCAGCGCGGTAGGGGAAGAGATGGTAGTACGGAACCGACTCGTCAAACGTGACGTCCTGGGAGGACAGAACACGGCGCGAGGTGGGGTGGTAAAACTGCCAACCAGGCGCGTCAGGGGGGAAGCCAAGGAAGACGCAAGGAACAGCACGGGAGGACAGCTTGTCCGCAGACAAGTCACGGACGAAAGCTCGAGATCCCCAGACACGGAACACAGACGCATCGCCAACCTTCCCCGTCCACCGCAGAGTAGGGGAGGTCTCGGGCATGGAGACCCGGGGCTGAAGGTTGATCTGATGCGCCGCGTACTGAACCGCAAACGGCCACAGAAAATGGGGAGCAGCCGCATGGATCATGGACGTATGAGCGACGTCCATGACCATGCCAATGCGGCGCTCAGCAATCCCATTTTGCTGTGGAGAGGCCGGAAGCGTGAACGTCTGGCGGATGCCCTCCGCACGACAGAAGGCTCGCAGAAGGTCGGAGGAAAACTCTCCACCTCTGTCGGAGTGCATACGCAGAACAGGAAAGTCCGAGCCGAAACTCTCTCTGAGCTGGAGACGAGCAGCGCGGATCCAGTCGATCAACACCTCAGTGACCTCACCCTTGCGGCGCAAGGGGAAGACTGTGGTGTAACGCGAGTAGTCGTCAACCACCAGCAGGAAGTAACGCTCGTGACCCTGTCCACGGACGCGGGCTGGGCCCCACACGTCCAGGTGGAGAGTCTGCAGCGGAGCCTCTGTCGGAGGAAACTCGGAGGAGTGAGGAGCGGCGCGCTGCCGCCCCTCGACGCAGGGAACGCAGGTAGGGGTAGGCCCCGGGGGAAGGGGAGGGAGGGACCGGGGGAGACCAGAGACAAGGACACGGGAGGCCATGCCTCGGAGACGAGGCAGGGAGGGGTGACCAAGGCGGTGGTGCCAGAGGAGAGTCTGGTGAGACAGGAGACGACACGAGCAGGGGGCAGACTCAGAACCAGACCTGGACGCTGCAGCAAACACCTGACCCGACGCAGCTACCTGGCCAGACGCAGGAACTGGAGGAGACTCGGTAGTCAGTGTGTACAGGCTCGACCCCGGCTGACGGGTAAACGTGGCCAAGTGTCGGCCCGTCCGAGCACACGTGCAGTGGGTCACTCGCTGACTTGCAGGAGTGAACTGGTCAACCCCCCCATCCTGTAGGTCAGCACCACTCACCAAGTTCGTAGAGAATGAGGGAAGGTAAAGACCCGACAGGGAGCCAGAAGGGGCCGCCGGACACGGTAGGACAGTGGAGTAGTGGGCAAGGACAGGACCCCCAGAGGGGTCTGCCAGGGAGACTGCTGTCGCGATATATATTTATATATGTTTATAACTGCCTGTAGCTTTAGCTTTAGTGTAGTTATGTTTCTTTGTTGTGGTGGTGCACCTCTTTGTTTCTTTGCTATATGTTCTTGCAAACCTATAGTGAAGACACACATTCTCGATTCTCCCTTGGCACAACTCCCTCGACACCCGTTTGGCCTAGGCTACTAAGCCTAGGCCCTTAGTTAAACCCGTACTCTAGTTAAGATCGTATCGTAACATGGTAACAGAGCGGTCCGTCCTAGGACCTATTTCGTTTATGGGCCCATCACATTTCGCGACTGCTACAGTTAGTGGCGCGAAATCCGCACCTTGCGTATCTTTTTTTTTTTCCCTGCTGCTCGCGCTGCCCCCCGTCGCTTGCCCGTCGCATCGTCGTCGCCTGCCTCGTCACGGCTCTCAGCGCGACGGGCGCGGCGGACGCTATGGCGACCGCCAGCGACCCGCCAGCGAAGTCGCCAGCGGCCCGCGATCGCGTTTGCGCCATCGACTGCAGCCAGCGCCACCCTGCACCTCGCCTGTCGCACCGGCGGTCGCTGTGGGGGGGAGAGGGAAGAAGGGATGGGAGTGGCGGCGAAACTCTGTGGGGGCGAGAGGGAAGAGGGGATAGGAGTGACGGGGGAACGCCAGCGACGATCGCCAGAGCACCGGCGATCGCCCCAGCCGCTCATTCGCCCGCTCTGCCCGTCGCATTCCCCCCGCCCCCTGCCCGTCACCCCCCCCCGTCGCGACTGTTTGCGTGTGCAGCGGCGGTCGCCATGGGGAGGAGAGGGAGGATGGGAAGGGAGTGGCGGCGGGACGCTGTGGAAAGGAGAGAGAGGAGGGGAAGGGAGTGGCGGCGGGACGCTGTGGAAAGGAGAGAGAGGAGGGGAAGGGAGTGGCGGCGGAACCAGCACCAGCGCCAGCTGCCAGCACCAGGAACCAGCACCAGCACCAGCCGCCAGCACCAGGCACCAGCCCCAGCGCCAGCCGCCAGCACCAGGAACCAGCCCCAGCGCCAGCCGCCAGCACCAGGAACCAGCCCCAGCGCTAGCCGCCAGCACCAGGAACCAGCCCCAGCGCCAGCCGCCAGCACCAGGAACCAGCACCAGCGCCAGCCGCCAGCACCAGGAACCAGCCCCAGCGCCAGCCGCCAGCACCAGGAACCAGCCCCAGCGCCAGCCGCCAGCACCACCAGCCCCAGCGCCAGCCGCCAGCACCAGGAACCAGCCCCAGCGCCAGCCGCCAGCACCAGGAACCAGCACCAGCGCCAGCCGCCAGCACCAGCACCAGCAACCCCACCTGTGACCAGCAGCCCCACCTGTGACCAGCAGCCCCACCTGTGACCAGCAGCCCCACCTGTGACCAGCAGCCCCACCTGTGACCAGCAGCCCCACCTGTGACCAGCAGCCCCACCTGTGCCCAGCAGCCCACTTGTGAAAGACTGTACAGGGACCATCGTGGGTTGGGAGAGGTATGGAGGAATACAGGGGTGGAGGGAGTGCGGTTCCAGGGGGCGGCTGAAATGGGGGGTGAGGTTGAGGGCGGGTGGTTGGTTGGGGGTGGGGATGTGGGGGTTAGTAAGAGGGGACGCTGTGGCCACCCCCCCACCTCCTCTCCTCATCCCCCACTCAACCCCCCTTTCGTAAAAGGGGGTTAGTAAGAGGGGACGCTGCGGCCACCCCCCCACCTCCTCTCCTCATCCCCCACTCACCTCCTCCTGTGTTCTTATCTATTCTCCTCTCCTCTCTTCCTCTTGCCTCCTCCTCCTCACGTACCCCTCTGCCGTCTCCCACCGCACCTGCTATACCCCTTCAGGGGGTGTGACTTGCTCTAGCTATGTGCTGCAGGCAGTTAAGGGGGTGTGTCGCGATATATATTTATATATGTTTATAACTGCCTGTAGCTTTAGCTTTAGTGTAGTTATGTTTCTTTGTTGTGGTGGTGCACCTCTTTGTTTCTTTGCTATATGTTCTTGCAAACCTATAGTGAAGACACACATTCTCGATTCTCCCTTGGCACAACTCCCTCGACACCCGTTTGGCCTAGGCTACTAAGCCTAGGCCCTTAGTTAAACCCGTACTCTAGTTAAGATCGTATCGTAACAACTGCAACTGGACGACTGAGCGGCGTGAGTGTGGTGCGGTCCCGAAAGAAGGAGCGGGAAGCACCCGAGTCGAGGGTGAAGGTGTGCAAAACCTGAGCCGACGTGGTACCTGAGAGAGCAGACTCACCAGCACCTGAAGCAGCAGACTCACGAGCACCTAGAGCAGCGGCCTCAATGCCCGGGTCAGGCGGTATACACAGGTAATAGTCACCCTCAGCACTAGTGGACACAACATACATGGCAGCAAGAATAGCATCATAGTCAAGATCAAAGATAGCTACACCAGACTTGAGCAGATCACCCCAGCGAGGGATCTCAGTGGCGTGAGGGAACTGAATACGCCAGTCGTCCGTCAGGCGGCCAAAGCAGCGCAGGGTGGCATGCGGCCCGCCGCACGGCTCCCCAGTGCGGTCGCCTGCACGCAGAACGTAGGTACAAGGACCAACACCCCCATGCCGCTGGCGAGCAGCGTACCACTCACGAAGCTGCTGGGGCGACGGAGTCTCGCGAGAGCGCTGCTGCTGCTGGCGCTGACCACCACCAAAGTCTCCCCGCTGCACAGCTCCACCCCGACCAGCTCCACCTCCGCCGCCGCCAACGCCGCCGCCTTCACCCCCACCGCCGCCGCCGCTGCCGCCTCCACCTCCACCGCCGCCACCGAAGCCCCCACCCCCGCCACCAATCCCACCCCCACCCCCTCCGCCGCCTCCACTGCCACCACCGCCGCCCCCGCCAGCTCCTCCAGCGCCCTTGCCCCCCTTGCCCTTGCCGTTGCGGCGCCGCCCACTAGGAGCAGACGCAGTGCCGACCAACTCGGTGCCAACGAGGTTGACAGCAGCAGCAGAGGCAACAGAGGGCAAAAGGGGGACAGGGGAGCACCCCTCAAAGAAAGGGGCACGAGGGTCACCACGAGAGGCTCCTACAGCGACTATGCTCGTCTCAGCTGCAAGGAGGCGCTCCTCGAGGAGGTCAACGGTGAGTGTGGTGGGGCAAACAGAGAGGAAGTGGTCCCTGACCGAGCGAAGGGAGTCAGGGAGCCGGGTGACTAGGTAGTAGAGGGTGATGTACATGGGGGGGGGGTTCTTGGCGTATAACTCAGCAGGAAGCGCAGCTCGGTAGCGGGCGTCAGTAGTGCGGAGGTGTGTAATAAGGTCAGCGACTGTGGCAAATGCGGCGAGGTCAAGGAATAGGTACGGCAGCATGAGGCGACTCAGGGCAGCAGTGGCAGGGGAGGAGTAGCGTGCAACTATAGCGTCGTACAGAGTCTTAGCACTCTTGTACTGACTAAAGTGCGCGCGCTCAGTGGACGGTAGGTGACTACGCACAGCAAGGCGGGCAGCAGCATCGCGCGTGGTCCACTGCGAGCGAATAGTACTGTCAGCATCAGTAGCAGGGGCAGTAGAGGCGCCAGACGTGAGATCGAACAGTGAGAGGCCATCCTTGCTATCGCACTGTAGGAAAAGCTGGAGATCATCTACCCAGACCTCAAAGTCGACCGCTCGACCCTCAGCATCAAATGTGAGTACATTAGGATTAGCCATAGCAGTAGGAGCAGCTTTGGTGGCCTAGCTACAGCAGCAGCAGTAGCAGCACGACTCGGCAAGGCGGGGCGGTGCGGCAGGTGCACTTACCACCCAAACAAACAATAAAGTAATCTTACCCTAGCAAGTGTAAGCATGCAGGTATCCTAAAACAGTAGAGAAGCGCTTATGATCACTAGGCGGAAGTGCCTTGGTGAATATATCAGCAGTGTTGGCCCTAGTGGCCACGTACGCAAGACGAAGCTGGCCACGCTGCTGCAACTCTCGAGCAAGGAAGTATCGCAGAGCGACTTGCTTAATTCTGTGCTCCAGTCTATGCTCCTGACACAAGGCAATCATGGCCTTGTTGTCTACGTACAGAACTGGAGGCGAACGAGGCTGCCCTCCCAAGTCAGTCAGAAGGTAGGTGAGCCAGCGTAGCTCCTGTGCAGCCATGGCCCCTGCGTAGATCTCAGCCTCACAACTGGAGCTGAGAACCGAAGACGAGCGAGTAGACCGCCAGGAAACAGAGCCGGAACCGAGGCTGAAGGTGTTACCGTGTCACGACCGCTGCGTAGCCAAGTCGTCAACCCAAGAAGCGTCTGCGTGATCAGTGAGGACAACTAGATCGTGTCTTCCAAGCACGAGCCCCATGCCCGACGTACTACACAAGTAACGTAGTACCCTCTTCGCAGCATCCCAGTGCCCCTTTCGGTGCCAACCGGAAGCCACGTAGCGAGCCTGAAGGCTGAGAGGGTACGCGAGGTCAGGTCGTGTGCACGTCATCAGGTACATGAGGCAACCCACAAGCTATGGGTACGGACCACTCGGCTCTACGTGTCAAACTCATCTGCTATAGTCTGTGTAGGCTGTAGTGGGGTAGACTATATGGGGTACAACACTTTTAGGTTTTCCTACTTGTACCCACCTGCTTGCTAGTTCATTTCATTCCTCATTTCTTCACATGGTATAGAGCAGGTTCGCTAGTGGGAACGCTTCATTGGGCCCACCACTAAATTTTTTTTTCTGACCGGAGCACCAGTCGCTTTTGCCCGAGGCGCGTTTTGCGCGCCTTAGAGGCTCCTCTCACGGCCCCTCGTGCCGCCCCTAGCGGCCCCGTCGCCGCCTTTCCAGGCCTCTCGCGGCCCCTAGCGGCTCCGTCGCCGCCCCTACGCGGCCCCGTCGTTGCCCCTAGCGGCCCCGTCGCCGCCCCTACGCGGCCCCGTCGCCGCCCCTAGCGGCCCCGTCGCCGCTCGTAGCGGCTCCGTCGCCGCCCCTAGCGGCCCCATCGCCGCCCCTAGGAGGCCTCGTCGCCGCCCCTAGCGTCCCCGTCGCCGCCTCCCTACCAACGCGGCCCCGTCGCCGCCCCTAGCGGCCCTGTCGCCACCCCTACGCGGCCCCGTCGCCGCCCCTAGCGGCCCCGTCGCCGCCCCTACGCGGCCCCGTCGCCGCCCCTAGCGGCCCCGTCGCCGCCTCCCTACCTACGCGGCCCCGTCGCCGCCCCTAGCAACCCTGTCGCCGCCCCTACGCGGCCCCGTCGCCGTCCCTGGCGGCCCCGTCGCCGCCCCTACGCGGCCCCGTCGCCGCCCCTAGCGGCCCCGTCGCCGCCTCCCTACCTACGCGGCCCCGTCGCCGCCCCTAGCGGCCCTGTCGCCGCCCCTACGCGGCCCCGTCGCCGCCCCTGGCGGCCCCGTCGCCGCCCCTACGCGGCCCCGTCGCCGCCCCTAGCGGCCCCGTCGCCGCCTCATTCCCTACACGGCCCCGTTGCCGCCCCTAGCGCCCCCCCCCCCCCCCCCCCTCGCCGCCTCTACCGGCCGCTGAGCCGCCCAGCATCTGAGCAGCCGAACCACCCAGCAGCAGCCGCCCAGCAGCCGAGCCGCCGAGCCGCCGAGCCGCCCAGCAACCGAGCTGCCGAGCCGCCCAGCAGCCGAGCCGCCCAGCAGCCGAGCCGCCCAGCAGCCGAGCCGCCGAGCTGCCGAGCCGCCCAACAGCCGAGCCGCCAAGCCGCCCGGCAGCCGAGCCGCCGAGCCGCCCAGCAGCCGAGCCGCCGAGCCGCCCTGCCGCTGAGCCGCTATTGTTCCCGCCGGCGCGCCCCGGCCCTACTTACTCGGACTGGTGAGATCCCTCCCTGCTAGGCCACTGCAGTCATGGCTACCCCCAGTGTCATTACCTTTGATGCTGAGGGTCGTGCTGTTGACTTTGAGGTCTGGGTCGATGACCTCCAGCTGTTCCTACAGTGCGATAGGGCTGACGGACTCTCCCTGTTCGATCTCACCTCTGGTGCCTCTCCTGCCCCGCCTGCTACTGCTGACAGCACTGTTCGCTCACAGTGGGCCACACGCGATGCTGCTGCCCGTCTTGCTGTGCGTCGCCACTTACCGACCACTGAGCGTGCGCACTTTAGCCAGTACAAGAGCGCTAAGACCTTGTACGATGCTGTAGTTGCACGCTACTCCTCCCCTGCCACTGCTGCGCTTAGCCGCCTCATGCTGCCGTACTTGTTCCCTGACCTTGCTGCCTTTCCCACAGTCGCTGACCTCATTACGCACCTTCGCACTAGTGACACTCGCTACCGCGCTGCGCTTCCTGCTGAGTTCTGTGCCAAGAACCCCCCCCCCATGTACATCACCCTCTACTACATAGTCACCCGGCTCCCTGACTCCCTTCGCTTAGTCAGGGACCACTTCCTCTCAGTTTGCCCCACCACACTCACCGTTGGCCTCCTCGAGGAGCGCCTCCTAGCAGCAGAGCAGAGCATAGTCGATGTAGGAGCCTCTCGTGGTGACCCTCGCACCCCCGTCTTTGAGGGGTGTTCCCCCTCCCCCCTCTTGCCCTCTGTTGCTTCTGCTGCTGCGGCCGACCTCGTTTGTTTCGAGTCGGTCGGCGCTGCATCTGCCCCTAGCGGGAGACGCCGCACCGGCAAGGGCAAGGGGGGCAAGGGCACTGGAGGGGCTAGCGGGGGCGGTGGAGGTGGTGGTGGAGGCAGTGGAGGGGGTTGGGGTGGTGGTGGGCGTGGTGGCGGGGGTGGAGGTGTCGGTAGCAGCAGTGGAGGCGGAGGAGGCGGCGGCGGTGGCGGAGGGAGCGGAGGCGGCGGAGGTGGCGGAGGCGGCGGAGGCAGCGGTGGAGCTGGTCGCGGCTCTGCGCAGAGGAGTGGCTCCGGTGGTGGTCAGCGCCAGCAGCAGCGGCGCAGTCGTGAGACCCCGTCCCCCCAGCAGCTTCGTGAGTGGTACGCTGGGCGTCAGCGAGGTGGGGGTACTGGTCCCTGCACCTACGTCCTCCGTACCGGCGACCGCGCTGGTGAGCAGTGCGGGGGCCCGCACTCCACCCAGCGCTGCTTCGGCCGCCTGACGGACGCGTGGCGTCACCAGTTCCCTGACGCAACTGAGATCCCTCGCTGGGGAGACCTGTCTAGGGCGGGGGTTGCTATCTTTGATCTTGATTATGATGCTATTCTTGCTGCCATGTATGCTGTGTCTACTAGTGATGAGGGTGACTGTTGCCTGTGTCTTCCGCCTGACCCGGGCATTGAGGCTGCTGCTCTAGGTGCTGGTGAGACTGCTGCTCTAGGTGCTAGTGCGTCTGCTGCTCCAGGTGCTGGTGAGTCTGCTCTCTCAGGTACCACGTCGGCTCAGGCCTTACACACCTTCACCCTTGACTCGGGTGCTTCCCGCTCCTTCTTTCGAGACCGCACCACACTTACGCCGCTTAGTCGGCCGGTTGCGGTCTCCCTGGCGGACCCCTCTGGGGGTCCTGTCCTTGCTAGCTTCTCCACTGTCTTACCGTGCCCGGCAGCCCCCTCTGGCACCGTGTCAGGTCTCTACCTCCCCTCGTTCTCTACGAACTTGGTGGGTGGAGCTGATCTACAGGATCAGGGGGTTGACCAGTTCATTCCTGCGAGTCAGCGGGTGACCCACTGCACGTGTGCTCGGACGGGCCGACACTTGGCCACGTTTACCCGTCGGCCGGGGTCGAGCCTGTACACACTGTCTACTGAGTCTCCTCCGGTTACTGCGTCTGGTCAGGTAGCTGCGTCGAGTCAGGTGTTTGCTGCAGCGTCCAGGTCTGGTCCTGAGTCTGCGCCCTGCTCGTGTCGTCTCCTGTCCCACCAGACTCTCCTCTGGCACCACCGCCTTGGTCACCCCTCCCTGCCTCGTCTCCGAGGCATGGCCTCCCGTGTCCTTGTCTCTGGTCTCCCCCTGTCCCTACCTCCCCTACCTCCGGGGCCTGCCCCTACCTGCGTCCCCTGCGTCGAGGGGCGACAGCGCGCCGCCCCTCACTCCTCCGACAGAGGCTCCACTGCAGACTCTTCACATGGACGTGTGGGGCCCCGCCCGCGTCCGTGGCCAGGGTCACGAGCGTTACTTCCTGTTGGTGGTTGACGACTACTCGCGTTACACCACGGTGTTCCCCTTGCGCAGCAAGGGTGATGTCACTGAGGTGTTGATCGACTGGATCCGCGCAGCTGGTCTCCAGCTCAGAGAGAGTTTCGGCTCGGACTTTCCTGTTCTGCGTCTGCACTCTGACAGAGGCGGGGAGTTTTCCTCTGCCCGTCTGGGAGCCTTCTATCGTGCACAGGGCATCCGCCAGACCTTCACGCTTCCGGCCTCTCCACAGCAAAATGGGATTGCTGAGCGCCGCATTGGCATGGTCATGGACGTCGCTCGTACGTCCATGATCCATGCGGCTGCCCCCCATTTTCTGTGGCCGTTTGCGGTTCAGTACGCAGCGCATCAGCTCAACCTTCAGCCCCGGGTCTCCTTGCCAGAGACCTCCCCCACCTTGCGGTGGACCGGGAAGGTTGGCGATGCGTCTGCGTTTCGGGTCTGGGGATCTCGGGCGTTTGTCCGCGACTTGTCTGCGGACAAGCTGTCCCCCCGTGCTGTTCCCTGCGTCTTCCTTGGCTTCCCCCCTGACGCGCCTGGGTGGCAGTTTTACCACCCCACCTCGCGCAGTGTTCTGTCCTCCCAGGACGTCACCTTTGACGAGTCGGTGCCTTACTACCGTCTCTTCCCCTACCGCACTGCGCCCCTCCCCCCGCCGCCGCTCTTCCTTGCGCCAGGTCCTCCCCCGGTTGACCCCCTCCCCCCTCAGGGTCCTGCCCCGTCAGGTGTGTCCCAGGTAGACGCAGTCGAGCCTGTCGAGGTAGCTGTTGACTCTGGTGCTGCTAGAGGTGCTGAGCCTGCGGGTGCCGAGCCTGGGGGTGCTGAGTCTGGGGGTGCTGAGCCTGGGGGTGCTGAGTCTGGGTGTGCTGAGTCTGGGGGTGCTGAGCCTGGGGGTGCTGAGCCTGGGGGTGCTGAGCCTGGGGGTGCGGAGCCTGGGGGTGCTGGGTCTGCTCGTGTGGCCTCTCGCAGTGCTTCGTCGAGGCGGGAGCTACTCTCTCCGCAGGAGCTGCGCGAGTGGTTTGCCCGGCACTGGAGCCGTGCTGCTGGAGCTGGAGGTACTACTGTTGCTACTGGTCCCGGAGGTGCTCGTACTGTCGGTACTGGAGCTGCTGGGGCTGCTGGAGTTGGTCCTACTGGAGGTACTGCTGGAGCTGCTGGCGGTACTGGAGCTGCCGGTCCTGCTGGAGTTGGTGCTGCTGGAGCTTCTGGAGCTGCTGGTGCTGGAGCTGCTGGTGGTGTTGGCGCTGGTGGTTCTACTGCCGCTGGTGCGTCTGCGAGTGCTGGAGTTGGCGCTGTTGGAGCTGGAGGTGCTGCTGGCGCTGGTGCTGCCGCTGGGGGTACTGGTGCTGTCCCTGCTGGTTCTGGAGGCGCTGCGCGGCCGAGGCCATCCTTCGTTCCGCTCCTTGAGCAGGTTCTTGGTCTCCCGCCCTCTACTGGTCCTGCTCCTCCCTTAGAGTGTCCACAGCCTGTCCAGTCGCAGTCACAGTTACAGCCTGTCTCTCCCCTCCCTGCTCCTTCTCCCTACACTGGTCCTACTGGAGGTCTTGCTGAGCGTCGTGAGCTTGCGTCTCGTCCTGCGTCGCCTGTTCGTGCTGCTCGCACTAGTGGTCGCGCTCCGCGTCCGCGTCCTCCTGCGGTCCCAGGCACACACCAGATGGCACTGCGTCCTTCCACTGCTCCTCTGCGTGTCCCGTTGCCGTCTCCTCCAGAGTCCTCTCTTCCTGTTCTTGCTGACCCGGAGTCTGACTCTCTTCGTGCTGCCAGTCCTACTGTCGCGCGTCTTCTGTCTACTGTTGTCACTGACCCTTCCTTTGAGTCCACTGCTGCATCGGCCCTAGTTGCTGAGCTTGTCGACTTTGCTGCTCGCTGTCGTCTCGACTACTCTGCTAGTCTTGTTGCTGAGTCTGGGTCTGTCTGTCCTCCGTCCGTCGGGGGTGAGTGTGCTCTTAGCACGGACGTCCTTGAGGACAGGCAGGAGGAGTTCCAGTGTTTTGCTGCTGCTTTGCCTCATCTAGTGTCCACGCTGATTGCCCCTGAGGGAGACCCGGATGCACCAGACATCCCGACTCCTCGATCGTACGCTGAGGCGATCGAGGGTCCCTACTCCTCTCAGTGGCAGTCAGCCATGGACGCAGAGATGGCTTCCTGGAAGTCCACAGGCACCTACGTCGACGAGGTTCCCCCACCTGGGGCGAACATCGTCAGTGGCATGTGGATTTTCAGGGTGAAGCGGCCGCCGGGTTCTCCGCCTGTCTTCAAGGCGCGTTACGTGGCTTGAGGCTTCAATCAGCGGCAGGGAGTTGACTACTTTCAGACCTTCTCCCCGACCCCGAAGATGACCACTCTTCGGGTTCTACTGCACGTTGCTGCTCAGCGCGACTACGAGCTTCACTCTCTTGACTTCAGCACAGCTTTCCTGCAGGGCAGCCTGCACGAGGAGATTTGGCTGCGCCGCCCACCTGGCTTCACTGGGTCGTTTCCTCCTGGTACCCAGTGGAGCCTCCGGCGGCCAGTCTACGGTCTCCGCCAGGCGCCCCGTGAGTGGCACGACACACTGAGGACTACACTTGCGGCTCTTGGGTTTGCTCCTTCTACTGCCGACCCGTCGCTGTTTCTGCGCACCGACACCTCTTTGCCGCCGTTCTACATCCTCGTGTACGTCGACGACTTGGTCTTTGCCACTGCTGACACTGCTGGACTCGCCCACGTGAAGTCCGAGCTGCAGAAGAGACACACGTGCACAGACCTGGGTGAACTGCGCAGCTACCTTGGCTTGCAGATCACCCGGGACAGAGCACAGAGCACCATTACCCTGACTCAGTCACACATGGTGCAGCAGGTCCTTCAGCGCTTCGACTTCACGTACTCCTCGCCTCAGGCCACTCCTCTGTCTACTCGCCACTCGCTCTCAGCTCTGCCTTCGGATGAGTCCGTAGAGCCGAGTGGCCCGTACCCAGAGCTTGTTGGCTGCCTCATGTACCTGAAGACCTGCACACGACCTGACCTTGCATACCCTCTTAGCATCTTGGCACGCTATGTTGCTCCTAGGAGACACCGACCAAAGCACATGGCTGCAGCGAAGAGGGTGTTGCGCTACTTGTGCAGTACGTCGGGCATGGGGCTAGTGCTTGGAGGGCGACGTCGAGTGGTCCTCACAGGTCACGCAGACGCTTCTTGGGCTGACGACCAGGCTACGCAGCGGTCGTCACAGGGTTACACCTTCAGCCTTGGCTCCGGCTCTGTTTCGTGGCGGTCTACCCGCTCGTCTTCTGTTCTCAGCTCCAGCTGTGAGGCTGAGATCTACGCGGGGGCCATGGCTGCACAGGAGCTACGCTGGCTCACCTACCTGCTTACTGACCTAGGAGAGCCGCCTCGTTCTCCTCCAGTTCTGTACGTAGACAACAAGGCCATGCTGGCCTTGTGTCGGGAGCACAGACTGGAGCACAGAACGAAGCACATTGCTCTTCGCTACTTCCTTGCTCGTGAGCTGCAGCAGCGTGGTCAGCTGCGCCTTGCTTACGTGGCCTCTGAGGCCAACACTGCTGATATCTTTACCAAGGCACTTCCGCCTGGTGATCATCAGCGCTTCTGTACGATGCTAGGTCTTGTGCCTACTTGGCCTCACTTGCTCATTTCTTGACCTTGCTTGTACTGTGATCTTTCTATACCTGCACTTGCCTGTTTACCTTTACATATGATCTTGCATGTGAACTAGCCTTTTGGCCTTGCTCTTGTGCTCGGATTGTGTGGTGACGTTGTGATCCACCCTGAGCTTGCTTTGCTTTGCTTGACTGGTCTTGTGACCTCTTGTTCTCCCCCACTTTGCCTATGGGGGTGTGTCAAACTCATCTGCTATAGTCTGTGTAGGCTGTAGTGGGGTAGACTATATGGGGTACAACACTTTTAGGTTTTCCTACTTGTACCCACCTGCTTGCTAGTTCATTTCATTCCTCATTTCTTCACACTACGGACTCGTCCAAAGGTGGAGCTAAGAGCGAGTGGCTGGTAGACAGAGGATTGGGTTGTGGCGAGGAGAACTGGAAGCCGAAGCGCTGAAGGACCTGGTGCACCATGTGTGACTGAGTCAGTGTGATGGTGTGCCGAGCTCTGTCATGGGTGATCTGCAAGCCAAGATTGCTGCGCAGTTCACCCAGGTCAGTGCAGCTGTGTCTCTTCTGCAGCTCCGACTTCACAAGGGTCAGTGCCTCAGTGTTGGCAGTGGCAAAGACGAGTTTGTCGACGTACACGAGGATGTAGAACGGCGACAACGACGTGTCGGTGCGTAGAAACAGCGACGGGTCAGCAGTAGGAGTAAGACCCGGAGCTGCAAGTGTAGTCCTCAGTGTGTCGTGCCACTCGCAAGGCGCCTGGCGGAGACCGTAGACTGGCCGCCGAAGGCTCCACTGGGTACCTGCAGATTATGTCCCAGTGAAGCCAGGTGGACGGCGCAGCCAGATCTCCTCGTGCAGGCTGCCCTGTAGGAAAGCTGTGCTGAAGTCCAGAGAGTGCAACTCTTAGTCACGCTGAGCAGGGACGTGCAGCAACACCCGAAGAGTAGTCATCTTTGGGGTGGGAGAGAAGGTCTGAAAGTAGTCGACCCCCTGTCGCTGACTGAAGCCTCGAGCAACGTAACGCGCCTTGAAGGCAGGCGGAGAACCCGGCGGCCGCTTCACCCTGAAGATTCACATGCCATCGACAATGTTCACCCCAACGTGGGGGAACCTCGTCAACGTAGGTGCTTGTTGACTTCCTGGATTCCATCTCGGCATCCATGGCTGCTTGCCACTAAGAGGAGTAAGGACCCGTAATCGCCTCTGCGTAAGAGCGCGGGGTTGGGATGTGTGGTGCATCCGGGTCTCCCTCAGGGGCAAGCAGCATGGAAGCGAAACGAAGTACAGCAGTTGCAAGACACTCAATTTCCTCCTGCCTGTCCTCAAGGACGTCCGTGCCAAGAGCACACTCACCCCAGACGGACGGAGGACTGGCAGACTCAAACTCAGCAACAAGAGCAGTGGCGTAGTCAAGACGGTAGGCAGCAGCAAAGTCAAGCAGCTCAGCAACGAGGGCAGACGCAGCAACATACTCAAAAGTAGGGTCAGTGACAGCAGTGGCAAGGAGACGAGAGACAGTGGGACTTGCAGCACGAGCGCAGTCAGACTCAGGGTCAAGGACCTCAGGAAGAGAGGACTCAGGAGGAGCAGGCAGAGGAACACGCAGTGGAACAGAGGAAGGACGGAGTGCCATAGCGTGCATGCCAGGAAAGAAAGAGGACATGAACGAGGAACGCGACGAGCAGTGCGAACAGGCGAGACAGGACGAGACGCAGGCTCACGACGCTCTGTAAGACCGCCGGACTGCTCATTGTAAGGAGAAGGATCAGGCAGTGGGGAGGCTGACAGTAACGGCGGCTGTGACTGGTCAAGCGGTGGACACAGTAAGGCTAGTAGAAGACGGGACACCAAGAACCTACTGAATTAGGGGAACGAAGTACGGTCGTGGCGCACAGTGCCTCCACACCTCCAGCTCCAGGGTCAACAGCTCCAGCTCCTGTAGCCCCAGGGCCTCCTGCGCTTGTGCCTCCAACTCCAGCTCCTCTAGCTCCAGCACCTCCAGCGCCAGCGCCACCAGCACAAGAGCCGCCAGCTCCAGCAGCTCCAAGCTTCGTAGAGTCCCCAGCTCTAGTAGTAACTCCAGCACCTCCAGGCTCCAGCGTCTCCAGCGCCTAAAGCTCTGGTAGCTCCACTCCGAAGGCGTGCGCGTCGAACAAGCCACTCACGCAGCTGCTGCGGAGACAGACGCGGCGAAGCACCAGCAGGACCTCCAAACGATGCAGCACCCCGAGGCTCAGCACCCCTTGACCCCGCACCCTCCGACGCAGCACCCCCAGGCTCAACACCCTCAGGCTCAGCACCCCCTGGCTCCACACCCGCAGGCTTAGCACCCCCAGGCTCCTCACCCCAAGACCCAGCACCCTCAGACTCCGCACCCCCAGACGCAGAAACCCCAGACGCAGCACCTCGAGCAGCACCTCAGCCGACATCTACCTCAACAGGCACAGTACCAGGGGTGGGGGAGGGGCAGAGCGGTAGGGGAAGAGACGGTAAAAGGGAACTCGCTCGTCAAAACTGATGTCCCGAGAGGGGAAGACACGGCGCGAGGTGTGGTGGTAAAACTGACAGCCAGGCGCGTCACGGGGGAAGCCAAGGAAAACGCAAGGAATACCACGGGCGGAGAGATTGGCCAGGTGACGGCCTGTCTGTGTACACGTGTAAATCGACACACGCTAACCCCCAGGAGAGGTGGTAGTGACCATTGCATCTTGGAGGCCAGAGGTACGGGGGAGGTTGGCGATGCGTCGGTGTTCCGGGTCTGGGGTTCTCGTGCCTTTGTTCGCGATACGTTCGCGGACAAACTCTTCGCCCGTGGTATTCCCTGCGTTTTCCTTGGCTTTCCCCCGGACGCGCCTGGCTGGCAGTTTTACCACCCCACCTCGTCTCGTGTCTTCCCCTCTCAGGGCGTCACGTTTGAGGTGTCGATTCCCTTTTACCGTCTCTTCCCCTACCGCTCTGCCCCTCCCCCATCCCCGCCGCTCTTCCTTGCTCCAGGTCCCCCTCCGGTAGACCCCCTTCCCCCCCAGGGTCCTGCTCCCTCAGGTGTGTCTCAGGTAGACCCTCTCCCTGGTGCGGAGCCTGGGGGTGCTGAGCCTGAGGGTGTGGAGCCTGGGGGTTCTAGGTCTGAGGGTGCGGATTCTGGGGGTGCTGAGCCTAGGGGTACTACTTCTTCTGGAGGTCCTGCTTGTGCTTCGCCAAGACCGTCTCCCCGGCTGGAGCCTCTCTCCCCGCAGCAGCTGCGTGATTCGTTTGCTCAGCGCACCCGTCTTCGGAGTGGAGCTGCAGGAGCTGGAGTCTTCGCCGCTGGTGACACTGGAGCTGGAGGTGTTGGAGTTACTGCTGGAGCTGGTGGTACCGGAGGTGCTGCAGCTGCTGGTGCTCGTACCAGGGGTACTGAATGTTATAGTCACAATAGGCTTGAATGTGCCTAAAACGAAAGATAGAGAGCACAGACGGATTTCTGCACAGCGGCTTCAAACGTTGATAGCGTTCTGCTCACAGCTGCAAATTACTTGATTCAAATTGGATCTGGAGCGTCTTTACGTCGTCTACAATTAGCAATTTAGATTGCACGATTTGATAAAGAATTGACGACACAGCGTCGGTTTGAACGAACGGTACTATGGCAGCCACTATAGTCTTAGAACACAAGATAGGAAGAGTTACGAGTTGGGAATGACTCCCAGCTCCTACAAACCCCAAGAGCCGAGGTACAGTGATGTGTAACAGTGCCACACTGTCCCCAACCACGAAGGGTCTCGAAACTACCCTTCACTAGGGCCTACACCAAGTGAAATGTTACACTACACAAAGTAATGTAACTAACTTCAATATCTTGAGGTGTACCCTTTTGGCAAGCTTTGAAATCACTTGAGGCTTGACACCAAGGCTCGGGCTCTTCATCACAAACTCATCCATGAGTTCTTGATGGGTCTGCTGCACACACCTGCGACACGCCGAACGTTCGACACAGGACAAAATAGAAACCGCGCACGACAAAATAGAAACCGCGCGCGAGACACAAACGACCGCGTAACACGCGTCTAGCGATAACTCGCTATTGACTCGACACACACACTCAACATCATGACTCAACATTCACACACAATTATAAGCATGAAATATATATTATCCCATGCCCTCATACCATTCCATACACACACACATTCACGCACACGGACAACAAGCCGAGTGCAAACCGTAGGGTTGCACCAACAAACTCCCCCTCGGATTGTTGGCCTTAGGATATGTTGCTCTCTCAGTTCAGAGCCATCCCAGCCAGCTTGCAACACTTCCAATGCTGCTGCTCCACCAGCCTCTTGGTCATCATGTCAGCCGGCTGCCCCGTGGTCTTCACGTAGCGCAACTCAACTTCACCCGCGGTTACCATGCTCCTCGTCCAATGCCACTTCACCCTCATGTGCTTCGTGAGTCCATGCAACACAGGGTTCTTAGCAAGAGCAATGGCACCCTGGCTGTCACAGTACAGTGGGGTAGGTCCTTGCTGCTCCTCCCCCAATTCAGCCAACAAACGCCGCTGCCACACAATCTCCCGTACGGCACGGAAGAGTGCCATGTACTCGGACTCCACCGAGCTCAAAGCTTGGTCAACCTGCTTCTTGCTCTCCCAAGCAGTTGGGCCTCCACCAACACAGCATATGAACCCTCCAACACTTGTCATGTCCTCTGGTTCTGATGCATATGAAGCATCCGAGTAGGCGGTGAGGAACAAACGCCCGGGTTCAACACCATCCGCGCCCTTTTGGCGCCTTTGTGCCGCCGCCGAGTATTGCAGCCCAACGGTCGGTGTTTGGCCAAGATACTTGGCCACCCTCATTCCAGCTGCTACCTGCTCCTCATTAGGGCATTGCACAACCCTAGCCAGCTGCCCGGTAGCAAACGCGACGTCCGGTCGGGTGTTTACCGCCGCATACATGAGGCTGCCCACCAACGAGTGAAATCGGCGCCTCTCCTCTTCACCAACGCTCTCCTCCTCTGGTCCCTTCACACACTTGAACCCAGAGGGAAAGGGTGTAGCCACATGGCCTTCACTCTGCCCAAATTTGGCAGCCAATGCCTCCAGGTACTTTCGTTGATGCACCCGCATGCACCGCTTCTCCACATCTCGTTCGATGTGGAGCCCAAGGTAGAAGCTCACGTCACCAAGGGCCTTGCACTTGAACTTGTCTTGAAGCTTCAGCATCACCTCCTTCACAAGGTCAGAAGAGGGTGAGAAAATGAGGATGTCATCCACATAAACCACCATGAAACTCCTCTGCTCCCCCTCGCCAAGCATGAACAAGGAGTGATCGGCCGTTGAGGGAGTGAAGCCGATCCCCTCCAACACTTCGCGCAGCTTCATGTACCATTGCCTAGGGGCCTGCTTCAGCCCATAGAGGGCCTTCTTCAGATTCCACACTCTGCCACTACCATCATCAAACCCCTCTGGCTGCGCCATAAAAATCTCCTCCTCAAGGATGCCGTTAAGGAATGCCGTTACGATGTCCATTTGCTTTACTACCCATCCTTTGATGGCGGCTCCCGCGAATAGGGTTCGCAGCGTCGTCGGCTTCACCACAGGGGCAAACAGCTCCTTGAAGTCCACCTTCTCCTTCTGCTGGTACCCCTTGGCTACAAGCCTAGACTTGTAGCGCTCGATCTTGCCGTCGGCATCCGACTTGATTTTGAAGAGCCACTTGGACGTTATCGCCGTACGCCCCTCCGGTAGCTCCACCAATTCAAACGTGTCATTCTCCTCGATGCTCTTCAGCTCACTCTCCATGGCCTTCTTCCACTCCTCAGCATCACTACTCTCCAAAGCCTCCTTGAGAGTTGCTGGTTCTCCCGGCATCTCCACCGGAGAGAAGAACGCGAAGGCACACTCCTCGTAGTCACTCTCCTCGTCGTCTCCGACCATCATTGCCGCTCCGGCCAGGGCTGTCTTGCCCTGCTTTCCCGGTGCATCATAGGTCAGCCTATTAGGGGGTTGAACTCTCCTCTTCCCCCTTCCTTCCTCCTCAGCTGCAGGGACTTGAAGGCCTTGGCGTTGCTGCGGTGTGGCTCGAATTCGTGGAGCACTCGTAGTACGGGAAGGGAGTGACGGTGCACGCTCGCTCACTTGCTGCACCTCCTCCTCTTCTTCCTCTGCATCATTGGCCTCCTCTCCCCTATTCACAAGGGAGGATTGCCTTGTGGTTGTGCTGCCGCTGCTCAGCTCCAAAGGCAGCTCCACATGCTCCAAACCGGAACTCTTCACCTCCCCAAACCGCACGCCTATCTTCGCCTCATTCTCCGCCTTCCAATCCTTGTACATGAAGTTCTCCATGAACTTGCAGTCCCTGCTCACCAAGAACTTCTTGGTGAATGGGTCCCAAAGAAGCCATCCCTTGCTGTTTTGAGCCATGCCCAAGTGCACGGCCCACACCGCCTTGGCACCAAGCTTGTTGTGCCGAAGATGCTTAGGCACGAGCGCCATGCACATGCACCCGAACACCCGAAGCATATCCACCTTTGGCTTCCTTCCTAGCCACTCCACATAGGGCACCCATTTGTCTGCTCCCACATGTGTCAAGGCTCTGTTCTTGGCCACACACGCGCTCGGCACCGCATCAGGCCAGAAATAGTCGGGTAGCCCGGCTTCAATGAGCAACCCGCGTGCCGCCTCCGTGATTGTGCGGTTCGCTCGCTCGGCGATGCCGTTCATTGCAGGGGAGTATGGCATGGTGAGGGAGTGCCGAATACCATTCTTCTTCAGCCACAACCCAAACTCCTTGCTCAGGAACTCTCCCCCTCGATCGGTGCGGATTGACTTGACTAGACGGTCTTGTTGCCGCTCCACCATCGGGAACCAATCCGTCTTCAACGTTTCAGCCACGTCGCTCTTCTTGGCCAGCATGTACACCCAAGTCATGCGGGTGTAGACGTCGACAATGGTGAGAAAATACTCAGCTCCAGCAGCTCCAAGCTTCAGGGGGCCCACCACGTCCATCACCACCTCATCAAGCGGTGCCTTTGCCGTTGCCTCCGAACTAGGGAACGGAAACCGGGTGAACTTGGCTTGAATGCACGTCGGGCAGCCAAGCACCTCATCGGGCTCCCCCTTCACACGTATGCCAGCAACCATCTCATTCTTCACTAGCTGCTGCAAGATGGGCAGGGCCACATGCCCCATGCGCCGATGCAAGGTGAGCCAATCACACTCCCCCGTAGCCGAAGTCGGATTGGAGAATGCCGCGCTCGCAATAGCGCCCCACATACTCTCTCCGTAGTCCTCCTCCGCTGCTGCCTCTGGGTTCTCCTCACCCTTTTGCTGCTCCTTGGTTGCTGCACCACTCTCCTTAGGTTCACTGAACTTGCTGGTCCCTCCAGGTTTGCTCTTCTTGAGCTCATTCTCCTTAGCGCGACCGTTCGCGCCATCGTCGCTACCGACCGCTCCATCCTTGGTGCTGATGCTTGCTGCCACTTGCCTCTCCTTAGGCATAGGGACCACTGGGATCTGCCACATCTCGTTGTAGACATCCCTGTCCTCATGAAGGTCCCAAAGAATTCGATCGCCAAGCCTTGCGGTGTAGGTCTTGGCTCCCTTCGAGTTCGTGTCCATGCCGGCCTTTGCCAACCGCCGCACGGAAATCAGGTTTGCAGCAAGGCTGGGCACCCAAAGCACGTTCTTGAGGCCCACCATCTTCCCATCAGCACCCTTGAACATGGCCTTGCCCATGCCTTTCACCTCTGCTCGCTGCCCCAAAGCCGATGTGACATGCTTCACCGGTGACGGCTCGAGTTCGGTGAGCAAGTCCGGGCGAGGTGTCATGCTATAGGTAGCGCCACTATCAATCACCCAATAGTCCAGGGGGTGTAGGGTCACCTTCCCCACAGCTGCTGGCTCCTCAAAGCCTTCATCCTTCTCTGGACCAGCCGGTACTTGCGTCGACACGAAGTAGAATAGACCCGGGTATCGATCGTCGCTCGGGTCCTTGTCGTTGTCTCCGCTCTTCATGTTTGCAGCTCCGCCACTGCGACCGCCACGGCCTCCACGGCCTCGTCCTCTCCCTCCTCCTGCTCCTCTACCCTCTTGGCCTTGAGCAGGGGTCCAACCATCAGGGAGTTTGTAGCAGTCGCGCCACATGTGTCCGCTCTTGTGGCAATAGTGACACTCGCCGTCGAATCGGCCGCGACCGCGTCCGTAGCTCTTGTCGTCGCTGCCGTAACCGCCACTCCTGCGGCCTCCGCCGAAGTTGCTGCCACCAAACCTTCCTCCCCCTCGTCCTCTTCCTCTTCCTCGACCATATCCACGGCCGATGCTCGCTGCCCCAGCGCCATCCGCACTCGCCAACTCACGGCGGCGGAAATCCTCTTGAAGGATAGCTCGCTTCACGTCTTCAAGCGAGAGGCGGGGCAAGTCGCGATTAAGGTTGATGATGAGCGAGGACCATGACTCTGGGAGTAAGGCCAGCAACTTGGTCTTCTTTTGGAGCTCACTGTAGTTCAAATCAGCTCCCTCAAGCCGCGTCAACAAGTCGAAGAATTTCTGCACCCCTTCTTCAACCGCTTCGTCTTCTTCAATTCGTAGTGCCGCCATTTGCCGTTCCAACACCACCGCTACCGCCGCTGTTGCAGGAGCATGTACACCCTTGAGAGCAGCCCATGCCTTTGGTCCTTTCTCTGGTTCACGCTGGAATGGCTTGATGTGACGGATCTGACTGCTCCCCAACGCTTGCCCAAGTAAGAGATAGCCTTGTGCGCTCTTCCGCACCCACGGGCTCTTCTCCGGGTCGTTCTCGGGGCGCTTCTCCGTTCCTTCCATCACCTCCAGCAGGTCATAGTGGTCAAAGATGTTCTCCATCTTGAAGGACCATTCAGCAAAGTTGTCACCGTTGAACTTGTCAAGCCCAAACACCCTAGGCTCATCCCTAGGTGGGCCAAGACTTGGTTGCATGGGCGCCATGGCTGAATCACGGGGTTGGCCTTGAGCTTGAGCTTCTCCACTGCCACCAGCACCTCTGCCACCCCTTTCCTCAGGTCCAGACATTGTCGAAACTGCTCCAAGGGGCTCTGATACCACTTGTTATAGTCACAATAGGCTTGAATGTGCCTAAAACGAAAGATAGAGAGCACAGACGGATTTCTGCACAGCGGCTTCAAACGTTGATAGCGTTCTGCTCACAGCTGCAAATGACTTTATTCAAATTGGATCTGGAGCGTCTTCACGTCGTCTACAATTAGCAATTTAGATTGCACGATTTGATAAAGAATTGACGACACAGCGTCGGTTTGAACGAACGGTACTATGGCAGCCACTATAGTCTTAGAACACAAGATAGGACGAGTTACGAGTTGGGAATGACTCCCAGCTCTTACAAACCCCAAGAGCCGAGGTACAGTGATGTGTAACAGTGCCACACTGTCCCCAACCACGAAGGGTCTCGAAACTACCCTTCACTAGGGCCTACACCAAGTGAAATGTTACACTACACAAAGTAATGTAACTATCTTCAATATCTTGAGGTGTACCCTTTTGGCAAGCTTTGAAATCACTTGAGGCTTGACACCAAGGCTCGGGCTCTTCATCACAAACTCATCCTTGAGTTCTTGATGGGTCTGCTGCACACACCTGCGACACGCCGAACGTTCGACACAGGACAAAATAGAAACCGCGCACGACAAAATAGAAACCGCGCGCGAGACACAAACGACCGCGTAACACGCGTCTAGCGATAACTCGCTATTGACTCGACACACACACTCAACATCATGACTCAACATTCACACACAATTATAAGCATGAAATATATATTATCCCATGCCCTCATACCATTCCATACACACACACATTCACGCACACGGACAACAAGCCGAGTGCAAACCGTAGGGTTGCACCAACACTGAAGCTGCCGGGAATAGTGGTGTTGGGGGCGCTAGAGCTCGAGCTGGAGACCCTGCGAAGCCTGGAGATTCTAGAGCTGGCGGCAGTGGAGCTGGTGGTGTTGGAGCTGGAGGAGCTGGAGCTAGAGACACTGGGATTGTTGAACCTGGAGCTGGAGGTGCTGGAGCTGGGGGTGCTGTGTCTGGCGGTACTGGTGCTGGAGGCAGTATGTGGCCGCGACCGTACTTCGTTCCCCTACTTCAGCAGGTTCTTGGTCTCTCGTCTTCTACTGACCTTACTCCTCCCTTACTGTGTCCAACGCCTGACAAGTCGCAGCCGCCGTTACAGCCAGCCTCTCCACTGCCTTCTCCTTCTCCTTTCTACTAAGCAGACTGGAGGTCCTACAGAGCGTCGTGAGTCTGAGTCTCGTCTTGCCTTGCCTGTTTGCGCTGTTCGCACTGGTCGTAGGGTTCCTCGTCCGCCTCCTCCTCTTGTCCTTGGCTCTCACGCTATGGCACTGTTGGTGCAACCCTACGGTTTGCACTCGGCTTGTTGTCCGTGTGCGTGAATGTGTGTGTGTATGGAATGGTATGAGGGCATGGGATAATATATATTTCATGCTTATAATTGTGTGTGAATGTTGAGTCATGATGTCGAGTGTGTGTGTCGAGTCAATAGCGAGTTATCGCTAGACGCGTGTTACGCGGTCGTTTGTGTCTCGCGCGCGGTTTCTATTTTGTCGTGCGCGGTTTCTATTTTGTCCTGTGTCGAACGTTCGGCGTGTCGCAGGTGTGTACAGCAGACCCATCAAGAACTCAAGGATGAGTTTGTGATGAAGAGCCCGAGCCTTGGTGTCAAGCCTCAAGTGATTTCGAAGCTTGCCAAAAAGGGTACACCTCAAGATATTGAAGATAGTTACATTACTTTGTGTAGTGTAACATTTCACTTGGTGTAGGCCCTAGTGAAGGGTAGTTTCGAGACCCTTCGTGGTTGGGGACAGTGTGGCACTGTTCCACATCACTGTACCTCGGCTCTTGGGGTTTGTAGGAGCTGGGAGTCATTCCCAACTCGTAACTCTTCCTATCTTGTGTTCTAAGACTATAGTGGCTGCCATAGTACCGTTCGTTCAAACCGACGCTGTGTCGTCAATTCTTTATCAAATCGTGCAATCTAACTTGCGTATTGTAGGCGACGTCAAGACGCTCCAGATCCAATTTGAATCAAGTCATTTGCAGCTGTGAGCAGAACGCTATCAACGTTTGAAGCCGCTGTGCAGAAATCCGTCTGTGCTCTCTATCTTTCGTTTTAGGCACATTCAAGCCTATTGTGACTATAACAAGTGGTATCAGAGCCCCTTGGAGCAGTTTCGACAATGTCTGGACCTGAGGAAAGGGGTGGCAGAGGTGCTGGTGGCAGTGGAGAAGCTCAAGCTCAAGGCCAACCCCGTGATTCAGCCATGGCGCCCATGCAACCAAGTCTTGGCCCACCTAGGGATGAGCCTAGGGTGTTTGGGCTTGACAAGTTCAACGGTGACAACTTTGCTGAATGGTCCTTCAAGATGGAGAACATCTTTGACCACTATGACCTGCTGGAGGTGATGGAAGGAACGGAGAAGCGCCCCGAGAACGACCCGGAGAAGAGCCCGTGGGTGCGGAAGAGCGCACAAGGCTATCTCTTACTTGGGCAAGCGTTGGGGAGCAGTCAGATCCGTCACATCAAGCCATTCCAGCGTGAACCAGAGAAAGGACCAAAGGCATGGGCTGCTCTCAAGGGTGTACATGCTCCTGCAACAGCGGCGGTAGCGGTGGTGTTGGAACGGCAAATGGCGGCACTACGAATTGAAGAAGACGAAGCGGTTGAAGAAGGGGTGCAGAAATTCTTCGACTTGTTGACGCGGCTTGAGGGAGCTGATTTGAACTACAGTGAGCTCCAAAAGAAGACCAAGTTGCTGGCCTTACTCCCAGAGTCATGGTCCTCGCTCATCATCAACCTTAATCGCGACTTGCCCCGCCTCTCGCTTGAAGACGTGAAGCGAGCTATCCTTCAAGAGGATTTCCGCCGCCGTGAGTTGGCGAGTGCGGATGGCGCTGGGGCAGCGAGCATCGGCCGTGGATATGGTCGAGGAAGAGGCAAAGGACGAGGGGGAGGAAGGTTTGGTGGCAGCAACTTCGGCGGAGGCCGCAGGAGTGGCGGTTACGGCAGCGACGACAAGAGCTACGGACGCGGTCGCGGCCGATTCGACGGCGAGTGTCACTATTGCCACAAGAGCGGACACATGTGGCGCGACTGCTACAAACTCCCTGATGGTTGGACCCCTGCTCAAGGCCAAGAGGGTAGAGGAGCAGGAGGAGGGAGAGGACGAGGCCGTGGAGGCCGTGGCGGTCGCGGTGGCGGAGCTGCAAACATGAAGAGCGGAGACAACGACAAGGACCCGAGCGACGATCGATACCCGGGTCTATTCTACTTCGTGTCGACGCAAGTACCGGCTGGTCCAGAGAAGGATGAAGGCTTTGAGGAGCCAGCAGCTGTGGGGAAGGTGACCCTACACCCCCTGGACTATTGGGTGATTGATAGTGGCGCTACCTATAGCATGACACCTCGCCCGGACTTGCTCACCGAACTCGAGCCGTCACCGGTGAAGCATGTCACATCGGCTTTGGGGCAGCGAGCAGAGGTGAAAGGCATGGGCAAGGCCATGTTCAAGGGTGCTGATGGGAAGATGGTGGGCCTCAAGAACGTGCTTTGGGTGCCCAGCCTTGCTGCAAACCTGATTTCCGTGCGGCGGTTGGCAAAGGCCGGCATGGACACGAACTCGAAGGGAGCCAAGACCTACACCGCAAGGCTTGGCGATCGAATTCTTTGGGACCTTCATGAGGACAGGGATGTCTACAACGAGATGTGGCAGATCCCAGTGGTCCCTATGCCTAAGGAGAGGCAAGTGGCAGCAAGCATCAGCACCAAGGATGGAGCGGTTGGTAGCGGCGATGGCGCGAACGGTCGCGCTAAGGAGATAAAGTCCAAGAAGTGCAATCTTGGAGGGACCAGCAAGCTCGGTGAACATGAGGAGAGTGGTGCAGCAGCTCAGAAGCAGCACAAGGGTGAGGAGAACCCCAAGGCAGCAGCGGAGGAGGAGTACGGAGAGAACATGTGGGGCACTATTGCGAGTGCGGCATTCTCCAATCCGACTTCGGCTACGGGGGAGTGTGATTGGCTCACCTTGCATCGGCGAATGGGGCATGTGGCCCTGCCCATCTTGCAGCAGCTAGTGAAGAATGAGATGGTTGCTGGCATACGTGTGAAGGGGGAGCCCGATGAGGTACTTGGCTGCCCGACGTGCATGCAAGCCAAGTTCACCCGTTTCCCGTTCTCTAGTTCGGAGGCAACGGCTAAGGCACCACTTGATGAGGTGGTGATGGACGTGGTGGGCCCCCTGAAGCTTGGAGCTGCTGGAGCTGAGTACTTTATCACCATTGTGGACGTCTACACTCGCATGACTTGGGTGTACGTGCTGTCCAAGAAGAGTGACGTGGCTGAAACAGTGAAGACCGATTGGTTGCCGATGGTGGAGCGGCAACAAGACCGGCTAGTGAAGGCAATCCGCACCGATCGAGGGGGAGAGTTCTTGAGCAAGGAGTTTGGATTGTGGCTGAAGAAGAATGGCATAAGGCACTCCCTTACCATGCCATACTCCCCTGCAATGAACGGCATCGCCGAGCGAGCGAACCGGACAATCACGGAGACGGCGCGCGGGTTGCTCATTGAAGCCGGGCTACCCGAATATTTCTGGCCTGATGCGGTGCGGAGTGCATGTGTGGCCAAGAACAGAGCTTTGACTCATGTGGGAGCAGACAAATGGGTGCCCTATGTGGAGTGGATTGGAAGGAAGCCAAAGGTGGATATGCTTCGGGTGTTCGGGTGCATGTGCATGGCGCTCGTGCCTAAGCATCTTCGGCACAACAAGCTCGGTGCCAAGGCGATATGGGCTGTGCACTTGGGCATGGCTCAAAACAGCAAGGGGTGGCTTCTTTGGGACCCATTCACCAAGAAATTCTTGGTGAGCAGGGACTGCAAATTCATGGAGAATCTGATGTACAAGGATTGGAAGGCGGAGAATGAGGCGAAGATAGGCGTGCGGTTGGGGGACGTGAAGAGTTCCGGTTTGGAGCATGTGGAGCTGCCCTTGGAGCTGAGCAGCGGCAGCACCACCACAAGGCAATCTTCCCTTGTGAATGGGGGAGAGGAGGCCAAGGATGCAGAGGAAGAAGAGGAGGAGGTTCAGCAAGTGAGCGAGCGTGCACCGACACTTCCTTCTCGCACTACGAGTGCTCCACGGATCCGAGTCACCCCGCAGCAACGCCAAGGCCTTCATGTCCCTGCAGCTGAGGAAGAAGGAAGGGGCAAAAGGAGAATCCAAGCCCCAAATAGGCTGACCTATGAGGCACTGGGAAAGCCAGCCAAGTCAGCCTTGGCCGGAGCGGCACTTATAGTTGGAGAAGACGAGGAGAGTGACTACGAGGAGTGTGCCTTCGCGTTCTTCTCTCCGGTGGAGATGCCGGGGGAACCAGCAACTCTCAAGGAGGCCTTGGAGAGTAGTGATGCTGAGGAGTGGAAGAAGGCCATGGAGAGTGAGCTGAAGAGCATCGAGGAGAATGACACGTTTGAATTGGTGGAGCTACCGGAGGGGCGTACGGCGATAACGTCCAAGTGGCTCTTCAAAATCAAGTCGGATGCCGACGGCAAGATCGAGCGCTACAAGTCTAGGCTTGTAGCCAAGGGGTACCAGCAGAAGGAGAAGGTGGACTTCAAGGAGCTGTTTGCCCCTGTGGTGAAGCCGACGACGCTGCGAACCCTATTCGCGGGAGCCGCCATCAAAGGATGGGTAGTAAAGCAAATGGACATCGTAACGGCATTCCTTAACGGCATCCTTGAGGAGGAGATTTTTATGGCGCAGCCAGAGGGGTTTGATGATGGTAGTGGCAGAGTGTGGAAGCTGAAGAAGGCCCTCTATGGGCTGAAGCAGGCCCCTAGGCAATGGTACATGAAGCTGCGCGAAGTGTTGGAGGGGATCGGCTTCACTCCCTCAACGGCCGATCACTCCTTGTTCATGCTTGGCGAGGGGGAGAAGAGGAGTTTCATGGTGGTTTATGTGGATGACATCCTCATTTTCTCACCCTCTTCTGACCTTGTGAAGGAGGTGATGCTGAACCTTCAAGACAAGTTCAAGTGCAAGGCCCTTGGTAACGTGAGCTTCTACCTTGGGCTCCACATCGAACGAGATGTGGAGAAGCGGTGCATGCGGGTGCATCAACGAAAGTACCTGGAGGCATTGGCTGCCAACTTTGGGCAGAGTGAAGGCCATGTGGCTACACCCTTTCCCTCTGGGTTCAAGTGTGTGAAGGGACCAGAGGAGGAGAGCGTTGGTGAAGAGGAGAGGCGCCGATTTCACTCGTTGGTGGGCAGCCTCATGTATGCGGCGGTAAACACCCGACCGGACGTCGCGTTTGCTACCGGGCAGCTGGCTAGGGTTGTGCAATGCCCTAATGAGGAGCAGGTAGCAGCTGGAATGAGGGTGGCCAAGTATCTTGGCCAAACACCGACCGTTGGGCTGCAATACTCGGCGGCGGCACAAAGGCGCCAAAAGGGCGCGGATGGTGTTGAACCCGGGCGTTTGTTCCTCACCGCCTACTCGGATGCTTCATATGCATCAGAACCAGAGGACATGACAAGTGTGGGAGGCTTCATATGCTGTGTTGGTGGAGGCCCAACTGCTTGGGAGAGCAAGAAGCAGGTTGACCAAGCTTTGAGCTCGGTGGAGTCCGAGTACATGGCACTCTTCCGTGCCGTACGGGAGATTGTGTGGCAGCGGCGTTTGTTGGCTGAATTGGGGGAGGAGCAGCAAGGACCTACCCCACTGTACTGTGACAGCCAGGGTGCCATTGTTCTTGCTAAGAACCCTGTGTTGCATGGACTCACGAAGCACATGAGGGTGAAGTGGCATTGGACGAGGAGCATGGTAACCGCGGGTGAAGTTGAGTTGCGCTACGTGAAGACCACGGGGCAGCCGGCTGACATGATGACCAAGAGGCTGGTGGAGCAGCAGCATTGGAAGTGTTGCAAGCTGGCTGGGATGGCTCTGAACTGAGAGAGCAACATATCCTAAGGCCAACAATCCGAGGGGGAGTTTGTTGGTGCAACCCTACGGTTTGCACTCGGCTTGTTGTCCGTGTGCGTGAATGTGTGTGTGTATGGAATGGTATGAGGGCATGGGATAATATATATTTCATGCTTATAATTGTGTGTGAATGTTGAGTCATGATGTCGAGTGTGTGTGTCGAGTCAATAGCGAGTTATCGCTAGACGCGTGTTACGCGGTCGTTTGTGTCTCGCGCGCGGTTTCTATTTTGTCGTGCGCGGTTTCTATTTTGTCCTGTGTCGAACGTTCGGCGTGTCGCAGGTGTGTACAGCAGACCCATCAAGAACTCAAGGATGAGTTTGTGATGAAGAGCCCGAGCCTTGGTGTCAAGCCTCAAGTGATTTCGAAGCTTGCCAAAAAGGGTACACCTCAAGATATTGAAGATAGTTACATTACTTTGTGTAGTGTAACATTTCACTTGGTGTAGGCCCTAGTGAAGGGTAGTTTCGAGACCCTTCGTGGTTGGGGACAGTGTGGCACTGTTCCACATCACTGTACCTCGGCTCTTGGGGTTTGTAGGAGCTGGGAGTCATTCCCAACTCGTAACTCTTCCTATCTTGTGTTCTAAGACTATAGTGGCTGCCATAGTACCGTTCGTTCAAACCGACGCTGTGTCGTCAATTCTTTATCAAATCGTGCAATCTAAATTGCGTATTGTAGGCGACGTCAAGACGCTCCAGATCCAATTTGAATCAAGTCATTTTCAGCTGTGAGCAGAACGCTATCAACGTTTGAAGCCGCTGTGCAGAAATCCGTCTGTGCTCTCTATCTTTCGTTTTAGGCACATTCAAGCCTATTGTGACTATAACAGGCACTTTGTCCTTCCTCTGTTCCACTGCGTGTTTTTCTGCCATCTCCTCCTAAGTCCTCTCTTCCTGTTGTCCCTGTCCGTGAGTCTGACCGCGCTCGTGCTGCCAGTTTGCCTGTCTCTTGTCTCCTCGCCACTGTTGTCACTGACCCTTCTTTTGAGTCCACTAGTGCGTCTGCCCTCGTTGCTGAGCTAGTTGACTTTGTTGCTGCCTGTCGTCTAGAATACGCCACTGCTCTTGTTGCTAAGTCTGAGTCTGCCAGTCCTCTGTCCGTCGAGGGTGAGTGTGCTCTTGGCACGGACAGGCTGGAGGACCTTGAGTGTCTTGCAGCTGCTGTACCTCGTTTTGCTTACATGCTACTTGCCCCTGAGGGAGACCCGGATGCACCACACATCCCGACCCCGCGCTCTTACGCGGAGGCGATTACGGGTCCTTACTCCTCTTAGTGGCAGGCAGCCATGGATGCCGAGATGGCATCTTGGAAGTCCAAAGGCACCTACGTCGACGCAGTTCCCCCGTCTAGGGCAAACATTGTCGATGGCATGTGGATTTTCAGGGAGAAACAGCCGATGGGTTCTCCGCCTGCCTTCAAGGCGCGTTACGTTGCTCGAGGCTTCTTTCCGCGACAGGGGGTCGACTACTTCTATACCTTCTCCCCCACCCCAAAGATGACCACTCTTCGGGTGTTGCTGCACGTCGCTGCTCAGCGTGACTATGAGCTGCACTCTCTGGACTTCAGTACAGCTTTCTTGCAGGGCAGCCTACACGAGGAGATATGGCTGCGCCGCCCAACTGGCTTCACAGGGTCTTTTTTGCCACTGCTAACTCTGAGGCACTGACACTTGTGAAGTTGGAGCTGCAGAAGAGACACACCTGCACTTACTTGGGTGAACTGCATAGCTATCTTGGCTTGCATATCACCCGGGACAGAGCACGGCGCACCATTACACTAGCTCAGTCACACATGGTGCACCAGGTCCTTCAGCGCTTCGACTTCCAGTTCTCCTCGCCACAGTCCACTCCTTTGTCTACCGGCCACTCGCTCTCAGCTCCACCTTCGGACGAGTCTGTAGAGCCGAGTGGTTCGTACCCAGAGCTTGTGGGTTGCCTCATGTACCTGATGACGTGCACACGATCTGACCTCGCGTACCCTCTCAGCCTCCCGGCTCGCTACGTGGCTCCTGGTAGACACCGAAAGGTGCACTGGGATGCTGCAAAGAGGATAGTGCGTTACTTGTGCAGTACGTCGGGCATGGGGCTCATGCTTGGAGGACGGGGTCCAGTTGTCTTCACTGGTCTCGCAGACGCTTCTTGGGTTGACGACTTGTCTACGCAGCGATCGTCACAGGGTTACACCTTCAGCCTCGGTTCCGGCTCTGTTTCCTGGCGGTCTACCCGCTCGTCTTCGGTTCTCAGTTCCAGTTGTGAGGCTGAGATCTACGCCGGGTCCATGGCTGCACAGGAGTTACGCTGGCTCACCTACTTACTGACTGACTTGGGAGAGCAGCCTCGTTCGCCTCCAGTTCTATACGTAGACAGCAAGGCCATGATTGTCTTGTGTCAGGAGCAAAGACTGGAGCACAGAACGAAGCACATCGCTCTGCGATACTTCCTTGCTCGAGAGTTGCAGCGGCGTGGTCAGCTTCGTCTTGTGCACGTAGCCACTAGGGCTAACACTGCTGATATATTCACCAAGGCACTTCCGCCTGGTGATCATCAGCGCTTCTCTACTGTTTTAGGCCTTGTGCCTACTTTGCCTCACTTGCTCACTACATGACTTTGCTTGTACTGTGATCTATAGATATACTTGCATGCTTACTCTTGCAGATGAGGAAACGTACTTTGCTTGGGAGGGAGACTATGAGGGCGTGTGCACTTGTCCTCTGAATTGTGAAAATCGAATTCGAAATCGAACTATTGTTAATGTTGTTCGAACACCCATTATTCGAACTCGTGCCTTTTGGCGCGAATTCTTGTAAAAATAGCTCAGACACTCGTAACACATTTCAAGGTTCGAACAAGTCGTCTCGAGCTTCATGTTGGTACTTGTCGTCATTCTCGCAAAGAAAAGATTGGGTTAGATAAAATGCGAAATCTGGTGGCGAGATTTGCGACGCCGCACAAGTTGGAGCCCGGGCCACGCTCTGAGTGTTGTTCGAATGTTGGTGGGGATTTAGGGTGCGTATTTTTTTTCACTTTTCATCGTCCGGACTTTCGTAGGGTTATACAATTTGCCGTAATTTGTTAGCCAATTCGCAAGACCCCTTGCGACTTCGCCATCGTACGTTCTAAGACTGACACTTTTTTGTCAAATCATTGTCCGTTCTGCGCTATTGAAACAGTACAGACAGTATTTCGGACCGTTTGGAACTCTTGCAACATCATTGGCGCGCGAAGCAAGGTTTTAATCCTTTTTTGCGACTCGATTTCCTGCTTTGGAAATCAATCATTTCGCGAATTGGGCGATGTACTGGCGAGATTGGTTATGCACGTTACTGTTTTAAAATTTCGAAACAGCAAAAAACGTTTCACGCATATGGTACGGTTGCCGTGTCGTCCAAACCACATCCCCTAACATCTGGGCGGAGCTCTGTTCGAACGATTTGAAGGCTCCGTCCGGACACTTGGCAGAAACGGAAAAAGTTACACGCCCTTAGAATGCGAACAAGTCAAACTCAGAAGTGTTATCTTCTTCGAAGTGTCCCCATGAAGGTGAGTTGCGATATTCATGAAAGCAAGTTTCAACACAGCTGTAGTGTTTTTGAGCGCTAGTGCAGCCGCCCTTACAGCGCGGTACAGTTCAAGCTGCATGATAACAACATCGAACACGTTGGCGATGTTCGCCAGCACACGACAATTTGAAAATAAATTGACTGAACTCGGGGCGGAACTCGGGGAATAGGTTTGGGCTGAATGCCACTTCGCGAAATTTTGCGCCTGAAATGGGAAACGTGGCAACGGCATTAGGAACCACGCTCCCCACCTTCATCCCTCCTCTCCTGCCAACCAATCCCATTGCCATCCCAAGGCAATTTTCCGTGAAATGGTGAATTGCGATGGGATGGCATGAGCCGGGATGGTTGCCCGGGGTAGATATCCCAAGGCCCCTCTTTGCCCCTGCGGGATTTCCTTGGAGGGATTTCTATTTCCCGCGGTCGCCTAGCGAAGCACGCGAGGGGCGGGAGCCGACCCCCCCCCCCCCCCCGGCCCGAAAACGGGCACCCCCAGCTGGCGCCAGCTGCCGACGACGCCAGCGACACGCGCCTTCGAGCTGGCAGTGCCCCCCCCCAACCGAACCAAACCCCACCCTTGGTTCATAGATGGGTTCCGTTCGGTAACCCACGTAACCCTTGTCAGGCGTCGCCTCGCCGACGGAACCCGTCCGCGAATGTTCGCGAGCGGACGGAAGAGACGCCCATCTGCGCCGCGCTCCACCGCTCTCGCCCTCGACAGGCCCGTTTCGTTTGGTGCTCGACCCTGGTGATGTGTCGAACGCCCCCTCCAGCTCCTTGAAAGGGGCCTTTCAGCTGCATGCAGGGCGCCCCACCTCATGCAACCAACCACCAATAGGGCCTCGCCGCCCTCTGCCATAAGCTCCTCCTACCGCCGTCGCACAACGCACCCTGCCTCGTCGCCCTTGCACCCGAGTCTGTCTTGGTGGAGGGGATGGCAAACAGCTAATACCCTGAGTCCGTTCTCATTTTGTTGCAGTCTCCGAGTTTTTCTTCCCTACTCCCTAGTTCCCAATTTCCCTGCGCTCCCGCGCTTCCTACTGCTAGGCCTGCCATGGCTACGGGCCCCGCCTCACTACCCGTCGTGAACGAGCCGACGGTTCGACGCGGCCTCATCCTAACCGTAGGTGGGATCAAGGTGGAGGTGTTCGAAGACCAGTTGAATGCGCTTAGCGAGGCGCCGAAGGCGGAGCTCGACGAGATGATGATGAACGCGGGCGTTGTGTACGTTTCCTGTCGAGCATTTTTGGTTTGCCATGTTTACCTGTCGCTGACTGTGCCTTAGCTTTCTGTGCAGCCTGTTTTCAAGGGAGCTGCTGTCCGTCAAGCAGCTCGCCAAGTTGTCGATCGTAACTTCGACGCGTGCGCATAAAGAGATGGCGCGTCCGACACCAGTCACTTTTGCAAACAACCACCTCGACGGCCTGCTCGGCAAGCAAGTGATTCTCGTTCTGCTGCGGACCACGTGAGTTCGACACGATCCCGTCGCCTTGCATGCTGAGTGTTTAGTACTAAACCCGTGCTCACGTGCATTTGCTCTGCATGCAGCCTGACTGTGGCACCGTTCTCCCACTCGAGCCTGTTTGCGGTATCGCACCCCGACAATCTGCTGGCTCCGAGGCACCATGGCTATCGAACTCAAATGATGCACTTCGATTCGAAAGACAGGTTTCCCGCGGTGCACCACCAATCTTTGCTGGCGCATGAAGTTCTCGTGTGAGTGAACGATTTGCCACCCTTCTGTCAACTTGCCGTTCTCGACAATCTCTTACGCTCCTATCTGTTGCATTGCAGTTGGATGAAGAAGCAGCTTCGCGCCGAGTACGCGACGACCTAGCGGGTTGTGACCGAGCACGAGCAGGTGGTGCTTAGCCTCATCGATCTGCGTCCGGACATGATCACGAGTTTCGATCATGTGGTAAGCCAACCCTTACCCTTACTCGTGCATGTTTTCGTCGAGCATGTTGTTCTGTCGCTTACGTTTGTTTTATACCCGTCGCAGACAACGACGGCCCTGACGAGCCCCAGTGAACCTGACGCGGTAGCTCGTGTCGTGCATGGGGTGTGCCGGATTCTGTCAAACTGGGACAATTTCATCATGCAGCCTCGACAGGGCGACCTCGTGATGCTCGGGAGAACGAGCCCTGGCCCGGGTATGCTTCCCTCGTTCATGGTCAAACTGTTTTGGAAAAGGATGGACGAGGTGACGGAGGGAGTAGGAGTGAGAGGGGGTACCGAACACGAGGGAAGAGGCGAGGGGGTGCCACGCGTTGTGGTTGAGTAGAGCTACAAGGAGGAGGAGATTGAGGAGGATACATCAAGGCACGCTCAGCACGGGGTGAGCGGCGCGGGCGGCAATGCAAACGACCAGGAGGGCTCGAGCTCGGAATCGAGCTCCGGTGTCAGAACATTATAGCTTATACGTTTGTGTAGGCTGTAGTGGGGTAGCCCATAAGGGGTACAACCCAATTAGGGTTAGTACTTGTTCCCAACTCATTGCTAGTTCAATCATTCTCGTTCATTACTTCGACATGGAATCAGAGCAGGTTCCTTGGGCCCACCACCTGCTACGCTGCTAGTAACCGCCCCTAGGCTCGTCGCTCCTAGCCTACGCAACCCGTCGACCCCTAGCCCGCGCCCGGCCCCGTTGGCCCGGCGTATAGCGCCCGGCCCCGTATAGCGCCCGGCCCCGTATAGCGCCCAGCCCCGTATCGCGCCCGGCCCCATATCGCGCCCGGCCCCGTATCGCGCCCGGCCCCGTAGCTAGCCTTGCGCCCGGCCTCGTATCGCGCTCGGCCCCATTTCGCGCCCGGCCCCATTTCGCGCCCGGCCCTGTTTTCGCGCCCGGCCCCGTCTCGCGCCCGGCCCCATTTCGCGCCCGGCCCCATTTCGCGCCCGGCCCCATTTCGTGCCTGGCCCCGTTTTCGCGCCCGGCCCCGTATCGTGCCCGGCCCCATTTCGCGCCCAGCCCCGTATCGCGCCCAGCCCCGTGTAGCGCCCGGCCCCGCACCTAGCCTCGCGCCCGGCCTCCGTTCAGCGCCCGCACCCAGCCCCGTACCTAGCCCGCGCCCGGCCCAGTACCTAAAAAGCGCCCGGCCCCGTAACTCGTCTCGCGCCCGGCCCCGAATCGCGCCCAAAGCCCGGCCCCGTACCTAGCCTGCGCCCGGCCCCGTACTTAGCCCGCGCCCGGCCCCGTACCTAGCCTCGCGCCCGGCCCTGTATAGCGCCCGGCCCTGTACCTGTCCAGCGCCCGGCCCCGTACCTGCCCAGCGCCCGGCCCCGTACCTAGCCTCGCGCCCGGCCCTGTATAGCGCCCAGCCCCGTACCTGCCCAGCGCCTGGCCCTGTACCTGCCCAGCGCCCGGCCCCGTACCTGCCCAGCGCCCGGCCCCGTCCCTTGCCCAACGCCCGGCCACGTACCTCCCCAGCGCCTGGCCCCGTACCTAGCTTGCACCCGGCCCCGTACCTGCCCTTCGCCCGGCCCCGCACCTAGACCGACCCCCTGCCCCGTACCTGACCAGCGCCCGGCCCCGTTCCTAGCCCAGCGCCCGGACCCGTACCTAGCCCGAGCCCGGCCCCGTACATAGCCCACACCCGGCCCCATACCTAGCCCTATGCCCGGCCCCGTCCCTTAGCCCCTCGCCCAACCTCTTTCCTAGCTCGCCCCTGGCCCCTAGCTCCACTATCACTGCTGCTACTGCTACTGCTACTGCTACTGCTACAGCTGCTACTGCTACTCCTACGTACTGCACAGCTATGGCTTCACTTCGTGTTCTTGCGTTTGATCATGAGGGTAGACCAGTTCAATTTGACACGTGGCTTGACGACCTGCAGCTGTACCTACTGAGCGATTCTAAGGACAGAGTCTCGCTGTTTGACCTAGTGTCAGGAGCTGCTACTCCCCCTCCCGCCACAGCTGACAGTTCGACTCGCTCACAGTGGCTTACTCGTGACGCTGCTGCCCGCTTAGCAATTCGCAACCACTTGCCATTAGCTGAGTGCGCTCACTTCGGACAGCACAGGAACTGTACGACGCTCTAGTCGCCCGCTACTCCTCCCCTGCCACTGCTGCTCTAGGCCGCCTCCTCCTGCCCTACCTGTTCCCCGAGTTGTCTGCCTTTGCCACAGTCGAGGACCTGGTTTCCCACCTTCGCGCTAGTGACGCTCGCTACCGCGCTGCCGTTCCTGCTGAGTTCCTTGACAGGAACCCGCCTCCCTGACTCTCTTCACTCTTACAGGGACCACTTCCTCTCTCTTGACCCCACCTCCCTCACTGTTGACCTCCTCGTGCAGCATCTCCTCGCAGCTGAGACTAGTGTAGTTGCTGTAGGTGCTGCTCGTGGCACTCCGCGCCCGCCCTTTTTTTAGGGGTGTTCCCCCTCCCCCCTTGCCCCCTCTTACGCCTCTGTTGCTGCTGCAGACGTCTCTATTGCTGAGGACGTCGGGGCTGCTTCTGCTAGTGCGAAGCGCCGCAGCAGCAAGGGCAAGGGTGGCCGGGGTGGTGGAGGTGGCAGCGGCGGTGGTGGAGGTGGCAGCGGGAGTGGTGGTGGGGGCAGCAGTGGAGGTGGCGGCGGCGGTGGGACTGTTGGCGGGAGTGGGGGCTCTGGTGGCGGTGGTGGAGGCAGCGGTGGGAGTGGCGGCAGTCCAAGCGGTGGGACTGGTAGCGGTGGGACTGGGGCTCGGCGTGCTGGTTCTCGGGGTGGCCAGCCTCAGCAGTAGCAGCGTCGGAGCAAGACCCCATCTCCCCAGCAGCTTCGTGAGTGGTTTCTGCGTGGGGCGTCTGGGGGTAGTTGCCCGTATGTCATTCGCACGGGTGACCGTGCTGGTCAGACTTGTGGGCGGGCTCACACTCAGCACCGCTGCTTCTCCCGCCTCGACGACGCTTGGCGTGCTGAGTTTGGTGACGACGTCGAGCTCCCTCACTGGGCAGATCTACTTAAGTCTAGGATTGCTATTTTTGACCTAGACATTGATGCTATTCTCTCTGCTATGTGTGCTTTGTCTCTTAGTGCTGAGGGTGACTGTTATCGGTGTGTGCCGCCTGACCCAGGTATAGCTGCTGCTGCTCTAGGTGCAAGTGAGTCTGGTACTCCCCCTGGTATTGCGCTTGCTGAGGCCTTGCACACCTTCACGTTGGACTCAGGCGCCTCGCGCTGTTTATTTTGTGACAGCACCACCCTCACTCCTCTTCCTGCTCCTGTCCCGGTTCGACTGGCTGACCCCTCCGGGGGACCGGTCGTGGCCCGTTCCTCCACTGTCCTCCCGTGTCCGGCGGTTCCGTCCGGCTCACTATCAGGTCTTCACCTCCCCTCGTTCTCTACGAACTTGGTGAGTACCGCTGCCCTCCAGGATGCGATGGTCACTACCACCACCCGTGGGGGTCAGCGTGTGTCGATCTGCACGTGCACACGGACGGGGCGTCACCTGGCCACGTTCACTCGTCGGCCAGGGTCGAGTCTGTACACACTCACTACCGAGCCTTCTCAGGTCGCTGCGTCTGCTCAGGTGTCCGCGTCAGGTCATGTAGCCGCCTCTTGCTCGTGTCGCCTCCTGTCGCACCAGAGTCTTCTGTGGCACCACCGTCTGGGTCACCCCTCCCTGCCTCGCCTTCGTGGCATGCACTCTCGTTTTCTTGTCTCTGGCCTCCCCAGGTTTCTGCCTCCCTTGCTGCCCTTGCCTGCCCCGCCCTGCCTCCCTTGCGTCGAGGGGCGGCAGCGCGCCGTTCCCCACTCCTCCTCGTTTCCCCCGACGACTGCTCCCATGCAGACTCTCCACATGGACGTGTGGGGCCCAGCCCGCGTCAGTGGTCAGAGCCGCGAGCGCTACTTTCTGCTGGTTGTTGACGACTACACGCGGTACACCACGGTCTTGCCCTTGCGCAGCAAGGGTTTGGTCGTTGATGTCTTGATCCCTTGGATCCGCACTGTCCGTCTTCAGGTCCGCGAGGGGTTTGGCCAGGACCTTCCTGTCAAGCGTCTGCACTCTGACAGAGGTGGTGAGTTCTCCTCCATCCTCTTGAGGGACATTTATTGTGGGGAGGGCTTTCTCCAGTCGTTCACGCTTCCGGACTCCCCTCAGCAAAATGGGATTGCTGAGCGCCGCTTTGGCTTAGTCATGGAGGTCGCTCGTACCTCCATGATCCATGCGGCTGCTCCCCATTTTCTGTGGCCGTTTGCGGTCTGGTACGCTGCGCATCATCTCAACCTCTGGCCTCATGTGTCCTTGCCGGAGACCTCGCCCACACTGCGTTGGACGGGGGAGGTTGGCGATGCGTCGGTGTTCCGGGTCTGGGGATCTCGTGCCTTTGTTCGCGATACGTCCATGGAGAAGCTCTCCCCCCGTGCTATCCCCTGCGTCTTCCTTGGCTTTGTCCCTGACGCGCCTGGCTGGCAGTTTTACCACCCCACCTCGCGCCGTGTCCTCCCGTCTCAGGACAACACGTTCGACGAGTCGGTTCCCTTCTACCATCTCTTCCCCTACCGCTCTACCCCTCCCCCGCCCCCGCCGCTCTTCCTTGCTCCCGGTCCCCCTCCGGTAGACCCCCTCCCGCCCCAGGGTCCTGCTCCCTCAAGTGTGTCCCAGGTAGACCCTCTCCCTGGTCCTGCGCTTGTTCATGTAGCTGTCGGCTCAGGTGCTGGTCGAGGTGCTGCGTCTGGGGGTGCTGAGTCTGGGGGTGCGGAGCCTGGGGGTGCGGGGTCTGAGGGTGCTGAGACTGGGGGTGCCGAGCCTGGTGGTGTTGGGATTGGGGGTGCTGAGCCTGGGGGTGCTGAGCCAGAGGGTGTTGAGCCTGGGGGTGCTGCGTCGGAGGGTGCGGAGTCTGGGGGTGCTGAGCCTCAGGGTGCTGCTTCATCTGGAGGTTCTGCTGGTGCTTCGCCGAGACTGTCTCTGCAGCAGCTGCGTGAGTGGTTTGTTCGACGCGCACGCCTTTGGAGTGGAGCCACCGGGGCTGGAGGGCAAGTGAGGAGGAGGAGGCTGGACTGATAGGAAAGGAGATAGGAGGCAGCGGCTGAAGCCGCAGACATACGGGCAACAGGAGCGGCGCGCACAGTGGCTACCGGAGGCGCACCTCCGGACTACAGGAGTAACTGGCTCCGCGGCTAAGACAAGTGGCAGGAGCAACGGACCCACGGGCGACTGGCGCAGCAGGCTCGCTGGGCTACCGGAGGCGCACCTCCGGACTACTGGCACTGCTGGCAACACGACGACTACTTCCCTTCAACCTCCCCCACTGTCGCACCCCCCTTTCACACACCCCCTGCTGCACCTCTTGCACTACTCACACTCCACCCCCTAGCACCACTCCGTCGGCTCCCACACACCCACCCCCCTCAGCGGCAGCTGCAGCAGTGGGAGACGGAGGAGGAGGAGGAGCAGGGGAGGCCGCACACCCATCACCCCCTACTCGCCACCCCCAAACCCTAACACAGGGCAGGGCCGTAGGTGGCGGGTAGGGAGGTTAGGGGGGGGGGGGGGGGGGGGGCAGGGCCGCGACAGGGCCGGGGCAGGACGGCTGCAGGGCAGGGCCGCGACGAAGGACGGAAGGGGCCAACGCGCGGCCCCCCAGGGCGCCACGACGGGCGACGGGGGGGGGGGGGGCGACGCGCGGCCCCCCAGGTCGCCGCGACGGGCGACGGGGGGGGGGGGGGCGAAGCGCGGCCCCCCGATGGCGTCACGACGGGCGACGGGAGGGCCGCGCCCGAGCCCCCCCGGGGTGCCGCGACGGGCTACGGGATGGGGGGGGGCGACGCGCGGGCCCACAGGGCTCCGCGACGAGCGACGGGAAGGGCAGCTCGCGGGCCCCCAGGGTGCTGCGTGAGAAGGCAAACCGCCGCGCGCCCCGGGGCGCACGGCGGGCAGAAAACCGCCACGCGCTCGGAGCGCGTGGCGGGAAGAAAAAACGTTGCGCGCCACGGGGCGCGCGACAGACAGGTCAGCAGCAGAAGCATTTGGTGGCCCCATCCACAGGATCGACCCGGGGGGGTCGACCTGCTCTGATTCCATGTTAGAATGTGAACGAATGAATGAAACAGAGAAGAGGGGTTTCACTAGCAAGTAGTTGAGTACATATAGCAAACCCTAAATTGGGCTGTACTCACTATTGAGTACCCCACTGCAGGCTAGACAAATATAACATTCTGACATCATCTTGTCGAGATGTTGTCACAATATGCATTAGGGGAAGATGCCATGTAAACCCTGAAAGAACAACCTACACTAGGGTCCCCCCTCGTCACAGTTGCCCGTCGAACTAGGCCGCGCGCTAGTTGTTGCCGTGAACTCTTTCCATTTCTCCTTGCCGAACACCTTCTCCGCCCATTCTGCGCTTCGGAGCTCGACGGGAATGAGCTCCAGAGTGATTCTGAGGCGTTTGTCCTTCCGGTTTTCCTCTGCAGACTCGACTTTGCGCTTTTTCGTGAGCTGCCTCCTAGAATCCTCCTTGAGAACGATGTTTTCCGAAAGCATGTTGATTGAGTGGCCCTTCACACTTGAGTCCAGCTTTTCGATGACCGTCGACGTAGCCGCGCTGCTGTCGTCGATCTGGAAATGCTCGACGGCCTTCATGATAGCCTCCATTTTCCGCAATTTCGTCTCGATAGCTTTTGCGGTTGGTGGATTTTCTTTTGGCTGGGCCTCCTTTTCGGGGATTACCGGGGGTGGAGTCAGTGAGAACTTGCAGAACTTGATGGAGAAGCCCCTCTTGTAAGCCTGTCGAAGACTATGCCCATTGTTCAGTGGGCTTGGCCCGTCCCATTACGACCACGCCTTCCGCACGGTCTCTCAATTGCACCACGGCCACACCACCGCTTCAAAGAATGCCTGGTCGAGCTGGCTGCCCACGCTCTATCGAGAGAGCGTTGCTTGTTGGGCTTGCTGTGGAGCCGGGGTGGCTTCCTCAATCGCCGTCTGCAGGACGCTCTTGCTCTCCCCCACATTTGCAACTGCGCTTGTCGTCGCGGTATTCTTCAGTGCGTCGAACGCTTTCAGTAGTTGCGCGAACGCCTCTATCTTCGCCTCCAACTCTGCCTTCCTCGAGCTCTTCTCCCGCTCCAATGACTCGACCTGCTTCTCGAGGTGGTTGATCCGTATTTCCTATTTCCCTCCCTCCTTGTTATGGAGGTTTATCTCGGTCCGAAGGTGCGTGATGAGGTGCTTGGTGTTGAGGTGAAAGGATACGTCTTGCACACAAGAACACGCGCAGTCAGTGGGCTGATGCAAAGTCGTCGCGTATAGTTTTGGAAGGACCATCTTACCGTCGCTCTCGACATCATGGGGTTGGTCCGCATCTCGATGCCGTACTTGTCGAGCGTGTACACGTCGAGCACCCATTTTAGGAAATCTCCGTCCTTGCACACACCTGACATCTGGGCGTAAGGGTGTCGCTCGCAGTCACAAACGCTGACCCCGTCGAAGGGGTGGTTTTCACAAAGGACGTAGTACATCGCAAGATCCTCTGCCATGGACATTCGGGCGGCTAGCAGGGCCTCCAAGAAACTCTTCGTTGCGTAGTACATATGTTCTTGTCAGAGGTCCACTGGTGATCCCCGATTGATCCTAGGGAAGGGTTACAGGCTCGTTGTCCTGGGGGGTTATGGGCGCACTGACCCGCTACTTAACAAGCCCTTTTATCCGAATGGTCTAGTGGTTGGGATTCTGACATGGTATCAGAGCGGTCGCGGGTTCGAATCCAAAAGTGTGCACTTCGAGCATCCCAGTGCGGGGGGGTGTCAGAGGTCCACTGGTGATCCCCGATTGATCCTAGGGAAGGGTTATAGGCTCCTTATCCTTGGGGGTTATGGGCGCACTGACCCGCTACTTAACAAGCCCTTTTATCCCAATGGTCTAGTGGTTGGGATTCTAAAAGTTCCTTGTCCTGCTCGTTGTTCCACTCCTGGGCCTGAACATAATCGAACGGGGTGACATCGAGAGATGGATAGACGAGCAAAACTTGCGTTCGACGAAGACGCCAAGTGCTTGATAGATACATACATCGATGAGCCATAGCTCCGCCTTAGGAAATATGTGCTCCTCGATAGCCTTCAGGACCTTCGGGGGCACTTTGGTCTTCGATCTTTCGATGTAATAGTCGCCTGGTTCCTGCGAGAAACCCGCTTGCATCTGGATGACCGACCGCGGGATGCCTGTGACGTATGACCTGCGCATCTCGTTTATGTCCCATTGACCCAGCTGTGCGATGGTGTCGAGGTCTAAGTTCTTGTCCGCGATGATCTGTGTCGCAGACCGTCGAAAGATGTGCGTGACTTTTGACACGATCCACACTGCGCTATTCATCGCCCATGTCACCCATTTGTTGTGCGTTGGGTACGGCATCTCTGTCTTCTCTTTGTCGAAGAGGGCGAAGAACAGGTGTTTCTTCGACCAGGCCTCCGGGTTTGAAAAATCCAAGGGGGGCACGATATTCGCGTTGTTGTAGTAGAGTGGCACGAGGTCGAAAAGGAAGTGTAGCCAGAGGAAAACTGCTCCAAAGCCGCACTGCTGGAAGTCCATGTGTCGAGTAAGGTACAAGTGGCCGAGCTTGTCGTCCTTCATGGTCTTCGAATTGCGATAGGCGACCACGAGAACGAGGACCGACGATTCCCCCGGGCTGTTCGTGATGGGCAGAAGGACGTGAGTGAACATGTTGCAGTAGCAGATCGTACGGATGCTGACCCCCCTGCCCAGCATGTGATGCGCCATCAGAATCATCACCCTCACAGCCAAGGCCTTCCACAGCGACAGACTGGGGTACGCCGTCGACGACCCGAAGTACACATTGGCCCAGTGCGGCAGGATGTCTAAAACAAGAATGCGGAACTGCTCCTCTGTGTAGATATCGTCGAGCGAGCCACGGTGTGGGTCGACGCAACTCCTGCATAGAGTGGGCAGATACAGCAATTCATAAGTGAGAAAGTGAGTGAGAAGTTGTAGCCGACGGGGTAGGGAAGCGAACTTACTCGAACTGATAGTCGTGCCGCTGTCGCAGCTTGACTGCTAGCAGCTGCCTAGCCTCGGTGATGTTGTCCATTGGTTTTGTGAGTGGTTCGTCAAAGAGTATGGCCTCTACTTTGCACAAGCACCCTGGCGCAGTTAGGCGCGCCAGCATCATCGGTGGGGTGCATTTTTTCGGCTTCCGTCCTGCTACTCTGGTCTGCCCGTTATCCAAGGAAGCCGCCTGTTCGTCCGTTTCCGTCGACATGTACTCGACGTAAGCCCGCAACCACCATTTCGACGTCCAAGGCCCATGCAGGTGCTCCTCGTTAAGGAGCGCCGCCCTCCACCCCTTCCCTAGATCCTTGCCGATCTCTCTCCCGACCTCGGATTTTTTAGTCCGATACAATAGTTACATGGGCATGCGAACTAAGTGGCAGAGTACGATCCCCATCAGGGATCGCTCGGGTGAAAGTGGGGACGATTTTGTAACGACCCCGTAACCATGCCGACACAATCATGTAGTTCACTTTCGTGAAGACGCTCTCTGAAATCGGGCCAGATTTTGGAAGTTGGAGGTATAAAACTTGAAGGGAGGTCATTCTTTCATTTTGCAATTTCTCTTTCAGTTTTCTTCAACTTCTCTTCATTGCAGCTTCCTACTTTCCTTCGATTGAAATCGAGGGGGCTGGCTTGCTTGTGCGCCTGTCGCGGTTAGAGTTCAAAAGCATGCGCCACTGGCGTCGGGAGTGGTCCGAGAACATGCTCAACTTCGTGTTGGTGTAAGATGCGATAGAAGGATTCACGCTCTAATACGGATGTTTGTTGTTGAGCTAGATAGCCCTCTAAACAAAGTATAACGTTGGATTTCGAGAAACTATTTCCACGACCGTCAGCATATGCTTCCAGCGATCGGCTTCGGAAGCCTTTATTTTTGCTCTACGGATTCATCTACTTTCGAGTTTCTGTTCCTCTACCGAGACCATGTGTTGGAGCGATCGCCTCTCAAAACCATTTCACAAGCGTTTTCTGTCTCTACATTTATCGCAGGGTGCTTGCAAATGAGAGGCTGACCGCGGAGCAGCTTTCGAAGGTTCTCATCGTCCCCATGAGTAAGGCCAACGAGGCCAGGGCAAAAGTCCCTCTGAAACCCATGGGTCCTGGCAGACTCACTGGTCTCCTTGGCAAGCAACTCTGCATCTTCCAGCTGTGGTCCAGGTGAGCTCGAATTTTGCTGCTTACTTTGTAGGTTGTGTTTCCTCGAGAATTGTATTAGGTTTTCGAGAGTATTGACTTCTACATGATGTCTAACCATTTGCCACACTACCCCATGCAGAATCACTGTCGAGCCTGGAGCGCGCTGTAGCCTCTTCACGCTTGTACGCCCCGACAGTCTGGCGGTAGACCAAAAATTTCCGGTTCAGACGCGACTTCTGCATTTCGACCCCAAGGAAACTAGTCTGACACACAAGCACACAATTCTCGCAGATAAAATGGTCGAGTGAGTATCCGTAATTTGATTAGCATCTGTGCCTGTTGCTGATTGGATCGACGCTAACAGAATTCGTCGAAACCACACCTGATGAGCAGTTGGCTGGAGGAGCAGCTCTTGACGGAGTATTCAAGAGGGGAAGCGAGATTGACCGGGGAGGCGGAGGAAACGCATAGCGACATTTGAAACCGCATCATTAGCGAGTGGAAGCTCGACAAAACGGCAGTGAGTTAACTGTGCGAATAAGTCAATTTTGTTTCTCAAAAATAGATACATATTAACACGTTTCGACTTCCGTTTTGTGCAGAAGCTAACTCAATCGTTCGGCCAGAGGGAGGTTGGTTCTGGTCTTCACGTGGCATACAAGTGGTGTAAGATGCTCGATCATTTTGACGCAATTCTCCAGCACCAGAAGAGAGAGGAGAAATTCCTCGTGCTAGGAACCACACAATACCGTCGTGATGACGTTCTTAAGGATTTCCTCACCACCTTTGGTAAGTATTTCGACAAAGGAGTGGGTGGTGATGATGCGGGTGAGGGGGAAGAGATGGATGTCTAACTTATGTGTTTATATATCTCTAGGCTGTAGTGGGTTTAGCCTTAGGGGGTACAGAATTTCTCTCGACATTCTACTTGTACCCCCCCCTTTCACCTAATGCATCATTCTCGTCACTTATTCTCACATGGAATCAGAGTAGGTTACTATTGGGCCCACCACCTGCTACTTCATTCCTAGCCCCGCGCCCGGCCCGTACCTCGCCCGCGATAGGCCCGTACCTAGCCCGCGCCCGGCCCAGTCTCCTGCCCGCGCCTGGCCCGTACCTAGCCCGCGATAGGCCCGTACCTAGCCCGTGCTCGGCCCTTTCTCACGCCCGCGCCCAGCCCATACCTAGCCCGCGATCGCCCCGTCGACACCCGTGCCCGGCCCCGTACCTAGCCCGCGCCCCGTCGACGCCCGCGACCGGCCCGTACCTAGCCCGCGACCCGGCACCGTACCTAGCCCGCGCCCTGTCGACACCCGTGCCCGGCCCCGTACCTAGCCCGCACCCCGTCGACACCCGCGCCTGGCCCCGTACCTAGCCCTTGCTCGGCCCCGTTCCTAGCCCAGCGCCCGGCCCCGTACCTAGCCCCGCGCCCGGCCCCTTCCCTAGCCCGCGCCCGTCGATGCCAGCGCCCGGCCCCGTACCTAGCCCCGGCCCGTCGACACCCGCGCCCGGCCTTGTCCCTCGCCCAGCGCCCGGCCCCTTGTTAGGCCCCTCGGCCCCAGTTCAGAGCCCAGCGCCCGGCCCCGTTCCTGCCCAGCGCCCGGCCCCGTACCTAGCCCGCACCCAGCCCCGCACCTAGCCCGCGCCCGGCCCCGTACCTAGCCCGCGCCCGGCCCCTTGTTTGGCCCCTCAGCCCCCCCCCTCGGTCCCTTGGCCCCTAGCCTCGGCCCCCTAAGCTCGGCCTCCTTGCCCCCCCCCTTGTTTGGCCCCTCGCCCCCCCCCTCCTAGGCCCCTCGGCCCCAGTTGTGAGCCCAGTGCCCGGCCTCGTACCTGCCCAGCGCCCGGCCCCGTACCTAGCCCGCGCCCGGCCCAGTACCTAGCCCGCGCCCGGCCCCCCCCTTGTTTGGCCCCTCAGCCCCGCCCCTCGGCCCCTCGGCCCCTAGCCTCGGCCCCTAGGCTCGGCCTCCTCGGCCCTCATGTTTGGCCTCTCGGCCCCCTAGGCCCCTCGGCCACCTAGGCCCCTTGGCCCCTCGGCCCTCTTGTTTGGCCCCTCGGCCCCCTAGGCCTCTCGGCCCCTCGACCCTCTCGTTTGGCCCCTTGGCCCCCTAGGCCTCTCGACCCCCCCTAGGCCCCTCGGCCCCTCGGCCCTCTTGTTTGGCCCCTCGGCCCCCTAGGCCTCTCGACCCCCTAGGCCCCTAGGCCCCTTCCCTTGTTTGGCCCCTCGGCCCCTAGGCCCCTCGGCCCCTCGACCCTCGTGTTTGGCCCCTCGGCCCACCCCTAGGCCTCTCGGCCACCTAGGCCCCTCGGCCCCTCAGCCCTCTTGTTTGGCCCCTCGGCCCCGCCCCTTGGCCCCTTAGCTACTGCTACTGCTGCTCCTGAGTCCTGTGCCACTATGGCGTCGCTTCGAGTTCTCTCGTTCAACCCGGAGGGCAGACCTGTAACATTTGACACGTGGCACGACGATCTGCAACTGTACTTACTGATCGATCTTAAGGACAGTGTCTCACTGTTTGACCACGTGTCTGGTGCCGCTCCAACTCTTAGAATAGTATGAGCCATAGCTAGTGTGTGAGAGCAAGGTAAGTGTCGAGAGAGTTGAGAAAGCAAGGAAGAAGTGTTTCACTAAGAAAACAATGTACAAGATATAGGAGCGAGAGATGGCAAAAGGTGCACCACCTACAGGGACTAAAACAGTAACTACACTACAGCTATAACTATACGCAGTTACAGAGAAATATATATATAATAAATTCTGACGCACCCCCTAACTGCAAGCAGGAATAGCCATGTGCAGAACACCCCCTGAAGGGGTACACCCTGCGTAGCGGAAGAAGGAGAGGGCAAATGAGGAGGAGGCGGCTGATGGTGCAGCTGGACTCACAGCACCCCCTCAACCTCCCCCCGCACAGTAGCAGCAGCAGCAGTGAGGAGAGAGAGGAGGAGGCGTGGCGGGAGTTTCTGCAGTTGAGTCACTCGCCTTCCCCCCCCCCCCCTAAGCCTCCCCACCACTTCACACTCCCCCCCACAGCAACAGGTGCGGCTGGGAGAGAGAGGAGGCAGGCTGGCGTTGTAGGTGCTACCTCACTATGCGGGTGCCTCGTGTGAAAATAACAAATGAGAATGAATGAACAATGAATGAGTTGGGTACAAGTACTAACCCTAATTGGGTTGTGTTATGTGATGCTATCATTTGCATTCACGTCTGTCTGCCTCCCATCACATGTGCGTGTGTTCCATGCGTGGTGTGAGTGTGTGCAAGAATTTGTGTTTGGTGTTGTTTGGATTTTCTGAGCGTTTGTGAGTAATATTTGCCTTGAGCAGATATCTGAAGTGACTCCTGTGCTCAAGAGCTTTCCGACGAACCAAGAATCATCGCGATCGAAGCAAGAACAAGAAATATATGATCGTTCGAAGTTTTGATTGTGATGCAGCGACTATGGGAATTTGCGGGTTGACTCAATATAGGGTACAAACTTTTGGGGGTTGGGAAATTCGTCACCATCACTGTAGATGATGCCAAGTGGTTGGGAGAAGCCAAACCAGGTTGGCAAGTGTGGCCAAGTTGGGTGAGGTGGATGGCATGAGTTGGGAAAGTGACAAATGTCAAAGTTGGGGTGCCTATAGAGAGGGGAATTGTGTGGTATGGGGTTTCCTTGGTTGGGTACTCCCTTGGAACCTTCCCTCTTGTCCTCCTCATCCCCTCTAACCTGGTTCAATTGCTACTCCAACTTTCTTGTGTGAACTTGTGAGACAACCTTGTGATTGAGTTAAGTTTCTATGTCAGCATACCCCCTAGTGCGCCGAAATTCATAACTCAAGATATACTCAATATGTTGATACTATTCAAATTGGGAAAGATAGCCGCGGTCAAGAGCTACAACATACTCGAGTTTGGGAAAATTCTGACACAGCGTTATTTGTCGACGACGTTTCTTGTGACGACGACGTTTCTGTCCAGAATTATAGTTGACGATTTTGAGATATTTCGGCCCTTAATCTTCATTGACTCCGTCCTTAGTATCTAACAGGTTGTACCCCCTATGGGCGACCCCACTACAGCCTACACAAATGTATAAGCTATAATGTTCTGACACACCCCCATAGGCAAAGTGGGGGAGAACAAGTGGTCACAAGACCAGTCAAGAAAAGCAAAGCAAGCTCAGGGTGGATCACAAAGTCACCACACAGTCCGAGCACAAGCAAAGGGCCACAAGGCCAGTTCACATGCAGAGTTATAAAAAGAGAACAAACAATACAGTGATCATACCCTAGCAAGAGCAAGCATGCAGGTATATATGTAGATCACAGTACAAGCAGAGTCAGGCAGTAAGCAAGTGAGGCAAGGTGGGCACAAGGCCTAACAGAGTAGCAAAGCGCAGATGATCACCAAGCGGAAGTGCCTTGGTGAAGACATCAGCAGTGTTGGCCCGAGTGGCCACGTACGCGAGACGAAGCTGACCACGCTGCTGCAACTCTCGAGCAAGGAAGTATCGCAGAGCGATGTACTTCGTTCTGTGCTCCTGACACAAGGCAATCATGGCCTTGTTGTCTACGTACAGAACTGGAGGCGAACGAGGCTGCTCTCCCAAGTTGGTCAGCAAGTAGGTCAGCCAACGGAGCTCCTGAGCAGCCACAGCCCCGGCGTAGATCTCAGCCTCACAACTGCAGCTGAGAACCGAAGACGAGCGGGTAGACCACCACGAAGCAGAGCTGGAACCAAGACTGAAGGTGTAACCCTGTGACGACCGCTGCGTAGCTGAGTCGTCAACCCAGGAGGCGTCTGCGTGACCGGTGAGGACAACTGGACCCCGTCCTCCAAGCATGAGCCCCATGCCCGACGTACAACACAGGTAACGCATTACCCTCTTCACAGCATCCCAGTGCACCTTTCGGTGCCTACCGGGAGCCACGTAGCGAGCCAAAAGGCTAAGAGGGTACGCAAGGTCAGGTCGAGTGCAAGTCATTAGATACCTGAGGCAACCCACAAGCTCTGGGTACGGACCACTCGGCTCTACGGACTCGTCCGAAGGTGGAGCTGAGAGCGAGTGGCTGGTAGACAGAGGAGTGGGCTGTGGGGAGTAGAACTGGAAGCCAAAGCGCTGAAGGACCTGGTGCACCATGTGTGACTGAGTCAGTGTGATGGTGCGCCATGCTCTGTCCCGGGTGATCTGCAGGCCAAGATAGCTGTGCAGTTCACCCAGTTCAGTAAAGGTGTGTCTCTTCTGCAACTCCAACTTCACAAGGGTCAGTGCCTCAGTGTCAGCAATGGCAAAGACGAGGTCGTCGACGTACACGAGGACGTAGAACGGCGGCAGCGAGGTGTCGGTGCGTAGAAACAGCGACGGGTCCGCAATAGAAGGAGCAAACCCAAGAGCCGCAAGTGTAGTCCTCAGCATGTTGTGCCACTCGCGAGGCGCCTGGAAAAGACCGTAGACTGGCCGGCGGAGGCTCTACTGGGTACCTGCAAGAAACGTCCCAGTGAAACCAGGTGGTCGGCGCAACCAGATCTCCTCGTGCAGGCTAGCCTGCAAGAAAGCTGTGTTGAAGCCGAGAGAGTGCAACTCGTAGTCACGCTAAGCAGCGACGTGCAGCAACACCCGAAGAGTGGTCATCTTCGGGGTGGGGGAGAAGGTCTGGAAGTAGTCCACTCCCTGTCGCTGACTGAAACCTCGAGCAACGTAACGCGCCTTGAAGGCAGGTGGAGAACCCGTCGGTCGCTTCACCCTGAAGATCCACATCCCATCGACTATGTTCACCCCAGGTGGGGGAACCTCGTCGACGTAGGTGCCTGTGGACTTCCAGGATGCCATCTCGGCATCCATGGCTGCCTGCCACTGAGAGGAGTAAGGACCCGTAATCGCCTATGCGTAAGAGCGCGGGGTCGGGATGTCTGGAGCATCCGGGTCTCCCTCAGGGGCAAGCAACATGGAAGCGAAACGAGGTACAGCAGCTGCAAGACACTCAAAGTCCTCCTGCCTTTCCTCAAGGACGTCCGTGCCAAGAGCACACTCACCTCCGACGGACGGAGGACTGGCAGACGCAGACTCAGCAACTAGAGCAGTGGCGTAGTCTAGACGGCAGGCAGCAGCAAAGTCAAGCAGCTCAGCAACTAGAGCAGACGCAGCAGCAGACTCAAACGAAGGGTCTGTGACAGCAGTGGTGAGGAGACGAGAGATAGTGGGACTGGTAGCACGAGCGTGGTCAGACACAGGGTCAGGGACCTCAGGAAGAGAGGACGCAGGAGGAGCAGGCAGAGGGACACGCAGTGGAACAGAGGAAGGACGAAGGGTCATAGCGTGCGTGCCGGGGACAGGAGGAGGACGCGAACAAGGAGCGCGACGAGCAGTGCGAACAGGCAAGACAGGACGAGACGCAGGCTCACGACGCTCTGTAAGACCGCCGGACTGCTCAGTGTAAGGAGAGGGAGCAGGCAGTGGGGAGGCGGGCTGTTACGGCGGCTGCGACTGGTCAGGCAGAGAACACAGGAAAGGAGGAGTAGGGCCTGTAGAAGACGGGGTACCAAGAGCTTGCTGAAGAAGGGGAACGAAGTACAGTCGCGGCCGCACAGTGCCTCCAGCGGCGCCAGCTCCAGGGTGAACAGCTCCAGTACCTGCAGCTCCGGCGCCTCCTGCGCCAGTGCCTCCAACTCCAGCTCCTCCAGCTCCAGCGCCACCAGCGCCAGTAGCACCAGACTCCGTAAGGTCTCCAGCTCCAGCACCCTCAACACCACCAGTCACGGCAGCTCCAGTACCCCGCGTACGAGCACCTCCAGGACCAGTGGCCGCAGCACCTCCAGATTCGCCAGCTCCAGCAACTACTCCAGTACCTCCAGCACCTCCAGCCCCGCTAGCTCCACCCTGAAGGCGGGCGCGTCGAACAAACCACTCACACAACTGCTGCGCAGACAGTCTCGGCGAAGCACCAGCAGAACCTCCACACGAAGCAGCACCCTGAGGCTCAGCACCTCCAGACTCCGCACCCTCCGACGCAGTACCCCCAGGCTCAACACCCTCAAGCTCAGCACCCCCAGTCCCAACACCTCCAGGCTCAGCACCCCTAGTCTCAGCACCCTCAGACTCCGCACCCCCAGGCTCCGAACCCCCAGACGCAGCACCTCGAGAAGCACCTGAGCCGACAGCTACCTGAACAGGCGCAGGACTTGGGAGAGGGTCTACCTGAGACACACGTGAGGGAGCAGGACCCTGGGCCGGGAGGGGGTCTACCGGAGGGGGACCGGGAGCAAGGAAGAGCGGCGGGGGCGGGGGAGGGGCAGAGCGGTAGGGGAAGAGACGGTAAAGGGGAACCGACTCGTCAAACGTGACGTCCTGAGAGGGGAAGACACGGCGCGTGGTGGGGTAGTAAAACTGCCAGCCAGGCGCGTTAGGGACAAAGCCAAGGAAGACGCAGGGGATAGCACGGGGGGAGAGCTTGTCCGCGGACGGATCGCGAACAAAGGCACGAGATCCCCAGGCCCGGAACACCGACGCATCGCCAACCTCCCCCGTCCAATGCAGTGTGGGCGAGGTCTTCGGCAAGGAGACACGGGGCCAGAGGTTGAGCTGATGCGCAGTCAACCGGACAGCAAACGGCCCCAGAAAATGGGGAGCAGCCGCATGGATCATGGAGGTACGAGCGACCTCCATGACTAAGCCAATATGGCGCTCAGCAATCCCATTTTGCTGAGGGGAGTCTGGAAGCGTGAACGACTGGAGAATGCCCTCCCCACGACAAAAGTCCCGCAAGAGGGTGGAGGAGAACTCACCACCTTTGTCAGAGTGCAGACGCTGGACAGGAAGGTCCTGGCCGAAGCGCTCTCGGAGCTGGAGACGGACTGTGCGGATCCAAGGGATCAAGACATCAACGACCTGACCCTTGCTGCGCAAGGGGAAGACCGTGGTGTACCGTGTGTAATCGTCAACTACCAGCAAAAAGTAGTGCTCACGGCTCTGTCCACTGACGCGGGCTGGGCCCCACACGTCCATGTGGAAAGTCTGCAAGGGAGCAGTCGTCGGGGGAAACGAGGAGGAGTGAGGAGTGGCGCGTGCCGCCCCTCGACGCAAGGGAGGCAGTGCGGGGCAGGCGAGGGCGGCAGGGGAGGCAGAGACCTGGGGAGGCCAGAGACAAGAAGACGAGAGTGCATGCCACGAAGGCGAGGCAAAGAGGGGTGACCCAGGCGGTGATGCCACAGAAGAGTCTGGTGCGACAGGAGGCGACACGAGCAAGAGGCGGCTACCTGATCTGACGCGGACACCTGAGCAGACGCACCTACCTGAGAAGGCTCGGTAGTGAGGGTGTACAGACTCGACGCTGGCCGACGACTGAACGTGGCCAGGTGATGTCCCGTTTGTGTGCACGTGCAGATCGACACACGCTGGCCCCCAGGAGTGGTGGTAGTAACCATCGCATCCTGGAGGGCAGCGGTATTCACCAAGTTCGTAGAGAACGAGGGGAGGTGAAGACCTGGCAGTGAGCCGGACGGAACCGCCGGACACGGGAAGACAATGGAGGAACGGGCTACGACCGGTCCCCCGGAGGGGTCAGCCAGTCACACCGGGACAGGTGCAGGAAGAGGAGTGAGGGTGGTGCTGTCACGAAAGAAACAGCGCGAGGCGCCGGAGTCCAGTGTGAAGGTGTGCAAGGCCTCAGCAGGGGCAATACCAGGGAGAGTACCAGACTCACTAGCACCTAGAGCAGCAGCGGCTATACCTGGGTCAGGCGGCGCACACCGGTAAAAGTCACCCTCAACACTAGTAGACAAAGCATACATAGCAGAGAGAATGGCATCAAAGTCTAGGTCAAAGATAGCAATCCTAGACTTAAGCAAATCTGCCCAGCAAGGGAGCTCGACGTCGTCACCAAACTCAGCACGCCAAGCGTCGTCGAGGCGGGAGAAGCAACGGTGCTGAGTGTGGAGCCGCCCGCAAGTCTGACCAGCACGGTCACCCGTGCGAATGACATACGGGCGACTACCCCCAGACGCCCCACGCAGAAACCACTCACGAAGCTGCTGGGGAGACAGGGTCTCGCTCCGACGCTGCTGCTGCTGACGCTGGCCACCCCCAGAACCGACACGCCAAGGGGGGAGGGGGAACACCCCTAACAAAAGGGCGGGCGCGGAGTGCCACGAGCAGCACCTACAGCAACCGCATTAGTCTCAGCTGCGAGGAGATGCTGCTCGAGGAGGTCAGCAGTGAGGGAGGTGGGGTCAAGAGAGTGGAAGTGGTCCCTGACAGAGCGAAGAGAGTCAAGGAGGCGGGTGACGATAAAGTAGAGAGTGATGAACATCGGGGGCAGGTTCCTGTCAAGGAACTCAGCAGGGGCGGCAGCGCGGTAGCGAGCGTCACTAGCGCGAAGGTGGGAAACAAGGTCCGCGACTGTGGGAAAGGCAGACAGCTCGGGAAACAAGTAGGGCAGAAGAAGGCGGCCTAGAGCAGCAGTGGCAGGGGAGGAGTAGCGAGCGACTACAGCGTCGTACAGTGCCTGCGCTGTCCTGTGCTGTCCGAAGTGAGCGCATTCAGCTTCTGGCAGGTGGTTGCGAATGGCTAAGCGGGCAGCAGCGTCACGAGTAAGCCACTGTGAGCGAGTCGAGCTGTCAGCTGTGGTGGGAGGGGCAGTAGAAGCGCCTGATACTAGGTCAAACAGTGAGACACTGTCCTTAGAATCGCTCAGTAGGTACAGTTGCAGGTCGTCTAGCCATGTGTCAAACTGAACCGGTCTGCCCTCATGATGAAACTCGAGAACTCGAAGCAAAGCCATAGCTGTGGAGGACTAGGAGCAGCAGTAGCAGCTGTAGCAGTAGCAGCTGTAGCAGGAGCAGTAGCAGCTGGAGCAGGAGCAGCAGTGACAGTGGGGCCGGGCGCGGGCTAGGGACGGGGCCGGGCGCGGTCTAGGTACGGGGGCCGGGCGCTGGCTAGGGACTGGGCCGGGCGCGGGCTAGGTACGGGGCCGGGCGCGGGCTAGGGTCGGGGCCGGGCGCGGGCTAGGGTCGGGGCCGGGCGCTGGGCTAGGTACGGGGCCGGGCAAGGCTAGGGATCAGGCCGGGCGCGGGCTAGGTACGGGCCGGGCGCGGGCGTGTGACGGGGCCGGGCGCGGGCTAGGTACGGACCGGGCGCGGGCTGGGTACGGGCCGGGCGCAGGCGAGAGATGGGGGCGGGCGCGGGCTAGGTACGGGCGATCGCGGGCTAGGTACGGGCCGAGCGCGAGCGTGCGATGGGGCCGGGCGCGGGCTAGGTACGCGCTGGTCGCGGGCTAGGTACGGGCCGGGCGCGGGCGAGAGACGGGCCGGGCGCGGGGCTAGGAACAGGCCGGGCGCGGGCGAAAGACAGGCCGGGCGCGGGGCTAGGAATGGGCCGGGCGCGGGCGAGAGACGCGCCGCGCGCGGGGCTAGGAACGGGCCGGGCGGGGCGAGAGACGGGCCGGGCGCGGGGCTATGAACGGGCGGGTCGCGGGCCAGGTACGGGCCGATCGCGGGCTAGGTACGGGCCGGGCGCGGGGCTAGGAACGGGCCGGGCGCAGGCGAGAGACGGGCCGGGCATGGGGCTAGGAACGGGCCGATCGTGGGCTAGGTACTGGCCGATCGCGGGCTAGGTACGGGCCGGGCGCGGGCGAGAGACGGGGCCGGGCGCGGGCTAGGTACGAGCCGGTCGCGGGCTAGGTACGGGCCGATCGCGGGGCTAGGAACGGGGCCGGGCGTGGGGCTAGGGGCGACGGGCCTAGGGGGGTACTCGCAGCGTAGCAGGTGGTGGGCTCAAGTAACCTGCTCTGATTCCATGTGAAAATAACAAACGAGAATGAATGAACTATGAATGAGTTGGGTACAAGTACTAACCCTAATTGGGTTGTACCCCCTATGGCCTACCCCACTACAGCCTACACAACTGTATAAGCTATAATGTTCTGACATGTATCATTCCATGTTGTGTTGCAGGTACGAAAGCATGCATGGTTGATGAACTCAAGAAAAATGTGTTGAACCTTCAAGAAGCAATCAGGGAAATGGCATACATCTGAGCCCTTATGAAGCATTTTGGGGCTCAGCCACAAGGGCACGAGCTCCACAATCTCTGACTACATCCTCTCTTCCCGCCACAATTTTTCTAAATCTGGTCGCCACACCCCGGATCTGGTGTTCTTCCCGCCCGTGTCAGAGCACCCGATTGGCTCCTTCACACTTGCGTAACTCTGAGCCACACCCCTCCCGCAGAGACGAGAGTGGCTCGGCCACGTGGATCCCGATTTTCTATATGATCCCACAGCACGGGTCGTGGCCATGTTCGAGTTTATATAAAACAGTATATTGGATTTGCAGCTTTTACGAAACTAATAAAAGCACTATGTCGTGATCGAAAAATCCGACAAGAAATCGTTTTCTAGTGGTACCTAAACTGTTCCACGTTTCCAGATTCCTGTTGCCATTGTGCTTGAAACAATTTGTTATACCGACGGTTGGACTTGTAGAGTATAAACCGGTGTGCAGATAAACAATTTTCACCCTAAACATATTTCAAACACGAACCTCAGTATCGAGATTCTCGATACCGAAGTTTTCGCAAACTGGTTGCGACGTGGTCGCGCAGATCACGTCGCAACCGTTTGCGCAAAAGGTGCACGTCAATTTGACGGCTGCACCTTGACGATGGCGAGAGCATGTGCCTCACCAGCTACACTTCACGCACGAATCTGTTCGGGCAGAGAACTGGTTCACGGGCAGGCCGAGCCTAGCCCGTGGGGCGGTGGGGGTTGTCTTGCTCGGCGCAATCTTGCGCCGCTTCCGCGTGGGTCTAGGCGAGCTCGACCAGACGAGCTCGACCTGCCTTTTTCCTCTAGCAAATCCGCTCGACCTTGTCAGAATGTTATAGTGCTTACATTTGTGTAGGCTATAGTGGGTAGCCCATAAGGGGTACAACCCAATTAGGGTTAGTACTTCTACCCAGCTCTTTCATAGTTCAATCATTCTCGTTCGTTCTTTCTGACATGGTTTCAGAGCAGGTCCCTTCTAGGACCGTTTTTTGGGCCCACCACCTGCTGCCCTGCTAGCCACCCTTGCGACCCATAGGCCTCCCCCTAGGCCCCGGCCCGTCGCCGCTCCTAGCCCGGCCCGTCGCCCCTTGGCGTCGTCGCCCGTCGCCCCTAGCCCGGCCCCTCATTGCCCGCCGCCCCTAGCCGCAGCCACGTCGCCCCGTCGCCCCTAGCCTCGGCCCCTCGGCCCCGTCGCCCCTAGCCGCGGCCCCTCGGCCCCGTCGCCCCTAGCCGCAGCCCCGTCGCGACCCGTCGCCCCGTCGCCCCTAGCCGCGGCCCCGTCGCCCCTAGCCTCGGCCACGTGGCCCCTAGCAACACGTCGCCCCTAGCCTCGGCCCCTCGGCCCCGTCGCCCCTAGCCGCGGCCCTGTCACCCCTAGTCTCGGCCCCGCGGCCCCTCGCGACCAGTAGGCCCAGGCCCCGTGGCCACGTCGCCCCGCCGCCCCTATCCTCGGCCCCGTCGCACCTAGCCTTGGCCCCTCGCCCCCGTCGCCTCTAATCGCGGCCCCGTCGCCCCTAGCCTCGGCCCCGCGGCCCCTCGCGACCCGTCGCCCCGTCGCACCTAGCCACGGCCCCTCGCGACCCGTCGCCCCGTCGCCCCTAGCCTCGACCACTCGCGACCCGTCGCCCCTAACCACGGCTCCGTCGCCCCTAGCCTCGGCCCCTCGCAACCCGTCGCCCCTAGCCGCGGCCCCGTCGCCCCTAGCCTCGGCCCCTCGCGACCCGTCACCCCGTCGCCCCATCGCCCCTAGCCGCGGCCCCTCGCGACCCGTCGCCCCTAGCCTCTGCCCCTCTGCCCGTCGCCCCTAGCTGCGGCCCCGTCGCCCCTAGCCTCGGCCCCTCGGCCCCCAGCACCTCAACCCCAAGGCACCTAGCCGGGGGGTGCGGAGTCTGAGGGTGCTGGGTCTAGGGGTGCTGAGCCTGGGGGTGCTCAGCCTGCGGGTGTGGAGCCTGGGGGTGCTGAGCCTGAGGGTGTTGAGCCTGGGGGTGCTGAGCCTGAGGGTGCGGAGTCTGGGGGTGCTGAGCCTCGGGGTGCTGCTTCGTATGGAGGTCCTGCTGGTGCTTCGCCACGACTGTCTCCGCAGCAGCTGCGTGAGTGGCTTGTTCGGTACGCACGCCTTCGGAGTGGAGCTACCGGAGCTGGAGGTGCTGGAGTTACTGCTAGAGCTGGTGGTACTGGAGGTTCTGCGGCTGCTGGTCCTAGAGGTGCTCGTACGAGGGGTGCTGGAGCTGCCAGGACTGGTGGTCTTGGGGGCGCTAGAGCTGGAGACCCTACGGAGCCTGGAGCTGCTGGAGCTGGAGGCTCTTGCGCTGGTGGCGCTGGCGCTTCAGGCGCTGGAGCTGGAGGAGTTGGAGTTGGAGGCACTGGCGCAGGAGGCGCTGGAGCTGCAGGAGCTGGAGCTGTTGACCCTGGAGCTGGAGGTGCTGGAGGCACTGTGCGGCTGCGACCGTACTTTGTTCCCCTGCTTCAGCAGGTTCTTGGTGTCCCGTCTTCTACCAGCCTTACTCCTCCCCTCCTGTGTCCACCGCTGACCAGTCGCAGCCGCCGTTACTGTCAACCTCCCCCCTGCCTGCTCCTTCTCCTTATACTGAGCAGTCCGACGGTCTTACAGAGCGTCGTGAGCCTGCGTCTCGTCCTGTCTCGCCTGTTCACACTGCTCGTCGCGTTCCTCGTTCGCGTCCTCCTCCTGTCCCTGGCACGCAAGGCTATGGCACTCCGTCCTTCCTCTGTTCCACTGCGTGTTCCTCTGCCTGCTCCTCCTAAGTCCTCTCTTCCTGAGGCCCCTGACTCTGAGTCTGACCGCGCTCGTGCTGCCAGTCCCACTGTCTCTCGTCTCCTCGCCACTGCTATCACTGACCCTTCTTTTGAGTCTGCTGATGCGTCTGCTCTCGTTGCTGAGCCGCTTGACTTTGCTGCTGCCTGCCGTCTAGACTACGCCACTGCTCTTGTTGCTGAGTTTGCGTCTGCTAGTCCTCCGTCCGTCGGGGGTGAGTGTGCTCTTGGCACGGACGTCCTTGAGGACAGGCAGGAGAACTTTGAGTCTCTTGCAGCTGCTGTACCTCGTTTTGCTTCCATGCTGCTTGCCCCTGAGGGAGACCCGGATGCACTAGACATCCCGACCCCGCGCTCTTACGCAAAGGCGATTACGGGTCCTTACTCCTCTCAGTGGCAGGCAGCCATGGATGCCGAGATGGCATCCTGGAAGTCCACAGGCACCAACGTCGACGAGGTTCCCCCACCTGGGGCGAACATTGTCGATGGCATGTGGATCTTCAGGGTGAAGCGGCCGCCGGGTTCTCCGCCTGCCTTCAAGGCACGTTACGTTGCTTGAGGTTCCAGTCAACGACAGGGAGTTGACTACTTCCAGACCTCCCCCACCCGAAGATGACTACTCTTTGGGTGTTGCTGCACGTCGCTGCTCAGCGTGACTACGAGTTGCACTCTCTGGACTTCAGCACAGCTTTCCTGCAGGGCAGCCTGCACGAGGAGATCTGGCTGCGCCGCCCACCTGGCTTCACTGGGTCGTTTCCTGCAGGTACTCTGTGGAGCCTCCGCCTGCCAGTCTACGGTCTCCGTCAGGCGCCTCGCGAGTGGCACGACACGCTGAGGACTACACTTGCGGCTCTTGGGTTTGCTCCTTCTACTGCTGACACGTCGCTGTTTCTCCGCACCGACACCTCGCTGCCGCCGTTCTACGTCCTCGTGTGCGTAGACGACCTCATCTTTGCCACTGCTGACACTGAGGCACTGACCCTTGTGAAGTTGGAGCTGCAGAAGAGACACACCTGCACTCACCTGGGTGAGCTGCGCAGCTTTCTTGGCTTGCTGATCACCCGGGACAGAGCACGGCGCACCATCACCCTGACTCAGTCACACATGGTGCATCAGGTCCTTCAGCGCTTCGGCTTCCAGTTCTCCTCGCCACAGCCCACTCCTCTGTCTACCAGCCACTCGCTCTCAGCTCCACCTTCGGACGAGTCTGTAGAGCCAAGTGGTCCGTACCCAGAGCTTGTGGGTTGCCTCATGTACCTGATGACGTTCACACGACCTGACCTGAGCTTGTGGAGCCGAGTGGTCCGTACTCTCTCAGCCTTCTGGCTCGCTACATGGCTCCCGGTAGGCACCGAAAGGTGCACTGGGATGCTTCGAAGAGGTTACTGCGTTACCTGTGCAGTACGTCGGGCATGGGGCTCGTGCTTGGAGGACGGGGTCCATTTGTCCTCACTGGTCACGCAGACGCTTTGTGGGTTGACGACTCAGCTACGCAGCGGTCGTCACAGGGTTACACCTTCAGCCTTGGTTCCGGCTCTGTTTCCTGGCGGTCTACCCGCTCGTCTTCGGTTCTCAGCTCTAGTTGTGAGGCTGAGATCTACGCAGGAGCCATGGCTGCACAGGAGTTACGCTGGCTCACCTACTTGCTGACTGACTTGGGAGAGCAGCCTCGTTCGCCTCCAGTTCTGTACGTAGACAACAAGGCCATGATTGCCTTGTGTCAGGAGCAAAGACTGGAGCACAGAACGAAGCACATCGCTCTGCGATACTTCCTTGCTCGAGAGTTGCAGCAGCGTGGTCAACTTCGTCTCGCATACGTGGCCACTCGGGCCAACACTGCTGATGTCTTCACCAAGGCACTTCCGCTTGGTGATCATCTGCGCTTTGCTACTCTGTTAGGTCTTGTGCCCACCTTGCCTCACTTGCTTACTGCCTGACTCTGCTTGTACTGTGATCTACATATATACCTGCATGCTTGCTCTTGCTAGGGTATGATCACTGTATTGTTTGTTCTCTTTTTATAACTCTGCATGTGAACTGGCCTTGTGGCCCTTTGCTTGTGCTCGGACTGTGTGGTGAGTTTGTGATCCACCCTGAGCTTGTTTGCCTTTCTTGACTGGTCTTGTGACCACTTGCTCTCCCCCAGTTTGCCTATGGGGGTGTGTCAGAATATTATAGTGCTTACATTTGTGTAGGCTATAGTGGGGTAGCCCATAAGGGGTACATTGCAATTAGGGTTAGTATTTGTACCGAACTCTTTCATAGTTCAATTATTCTCGTTCTTTCTTTCCGACAAACCTGCGCCCACGACTACATAACTTCCCCTAACTGACGGGATTAGGAAGGTGTGACTGACCTCAGCGGACAAGCGAGTCCGCCCGGGAGAGCTCGCTGCCCGCGTGAAAAAAAAAAAAAAAAAAAACCCCATTCGGGCATGCATCCGGTCAGGGAGGCATCAACCCTAAACACACGGAGGCATGGATTTAGGGTTGATACCTCCCTCGAATGGCATGCCATCCGATAGGGTTTTAGCTTTTTTCTGCCCGGGGCAGTCGTCAGGCTTGACGACCTGTTTCCGCTGGGATATTCCTTCCTGTCATTATTGCTGTTAGTTGCGCTGGCGAACACCGCCATTGTTCTCCCACCCACCCGCTCCTTGTCGGACTCTCCAATTATCCCAGGGAGGGGTGAGCGGTGTCCAGTTGAAGTGCGTCACATGTCAAGCACTGTCCCAACAGTATAAGGTAAATATGTGGCTCAGTACTGTACTCTGGAAGTCCTCATCATTCTAGGCAGAGTTAAAGCCGCCTGTTTAATATTGGCAGTCACTTGCCAGCGTTCCAGCAGAGATCTGGACGTTTGCGATTTCGTCCACGCGGTTTACCTATCTCCCTTATTCGCATTCTTAGCCAAAGCGCGTGAGTGAGGTGCTGCGTCGTGCCTGACGACGACGCACGCTTTCATGAGGTGAGCGTAACCCACGTGGATTGTAGACGTGACCGCTGAGACGGGTAAGGGGGGCTATCGACTGCAGGAGTGACGCGGCAAGGCTTACGAAATGAAGGGGGGAAACGGGGAGTGAACTCAGAGTATTGTGGCGGCGGAATGGTGCGGAAAGGCAGGCGCCATGCGGGGGGAGGGTTGGTGGAATGGGAGTCGAGGGTTGGCGGAATGAGCGTCGAGAGTTGGCGGAATGAGAGTCAAGAGTTCGCGGGAAATGAGGGGTAGGGGTAAGGGCATATGGCATGAAAAGTGAGCGGCGCGGGGGAGGGGGGGAGGGGATGAGGTCGACCATGGCAAGGCGGATGAGGGGGAAATCCTCATTGCGAAACAGGAAACTGAAGTCGGGACGAAATGGCTGGCGCAAGGTATGAAATGGCTGGCGCAACGTATGAAATGGCTGGCGCACGGTATGAAATGGCTGGCGCAACGTATGAAATGGCTGGCGCAAGCAACGTATGAAATGGCTGGCGCACGGTATGAAATGGCTGGCGCAATGAGCGCCCCATGTGCTATAGGTGAATGAGGTCTGCGCGCGTGCAGGGACGAGAGGTAAGCGGGGAGAGAGGGGGGGGGGAGGGGGGGGGGACGGCAGAGCTGACGGAATGAGGCGGGGAAACGGTATGACGTGCAGAGAGAATAGGGCTTTGGGGAAAGTGTGTGAAGGCGGGGCAAAGAGGGTGAAGGGCAGGCGTACGTGACGGCAGGGGGGATGAGAGGTGACTGCAGATGGGAAGGGAGGCGAGGTCAGAGTGGGAAGGGAGGTGATGGCAGAGGGGGAAGGGAGGTGATGGCAGGGGGAAAAGGGAGGTGATGGCGGAGGGAGAAGGGGGGTGATGGTAGAGGGGGAAGGGAGGTGATGGCAGAGGGGGAAGGGAGGTGATGGCAGGGGGAAAAGGGAGGTGATGGCGGAGGGAGAAGGGGGGTGATGATAGAGGGGGAAGGGAGGGGTGAGGGAAGAGGGGGAAGGGAGGTGATGGAAGAGGTGGAGAGGAGGTGATATCAGAAGGGGAAGGTAGCTATGTTGGAATTGATCCGTCAAGCATCTATGACGCTAGCGTCTGGGCGCTTGATGCACAATCCTGATTCTTTTGACGCAGTTTTGACGCTCTGGCGGGCAGCGGAAAACAAATTTTCGGGCAGAGATTAAAAAAAGCTTCTGAGAGGAAGAGGGGTAATAGGAGAGGAACGGCGATCTAACACCGTAGGAACAGGAAATATGCGATCTATCCTATTTTTTGTCGAGAAGCTTGCGAAGGGAAGTGTGGCGTGACGACCTAAATTGGCATAACTGGTTCTTGTAAACCTAGTTGGCTGGATTTTCTAGTTGCATTGCGGTGCAATGTGGTGTGGAGGATGTTTTTGTGTTTCTGTTTTGTGAGGGATGTTCAATGTCGAGTTGATATTTGAAGTCGCGATTTCACTGCCCGGAAAAAATTTGACCAGCGTCGAGCGTCAAAACGCATGACGCAACCCCTCCAGAGCGTCAATTTCAAGATAGGCAGGTAGGTGATGGCATGGGGGGCGGAGATGTCATATCAAAGGAGGGAGGGAGGTGATGGCAGAGGGGGAAGGGAGGGGATGACAGGGGGGTATGGGAGGAGGTGATGGGCAAGGTTTAAGGGAGGGTGTGGAAGAGGCGGAAGGGAGGTGATGGCGTGGGGGGAAGGGAGGTGATGGCATGGGGGGAATGGAGGTGATGGCATGGGGGGATGGGAGGTGATGGCATGGGGGGAAGGGAGGTGATGGCATGGGGGGATGGGAGATGATGGCATGGGGGGATGGGAAGTGATGGCATGGGGGGATGGGAGGTGATGGCAGGGGGGATGAGAGGTGATGGCAGAGGGGAGAAGGAGGCGAGGGGTGAGGGCAGATGGGCACAATTTTCAAACACCCGCGTGTCAAGCTATCCCCTCCCAGCACCCTAAGAACAGTGTCCCATGCTGCAGAGTCATTTCAGTTCCACCTCGGCCTTCCCATGCGCAGCACTTGGGTTCATATTCGATTTTCTTTCAACTGGCCTTAATAGACTCACTCATGCATGTCTGTTGTTGCACACCTGAATAGACTCACTCATGCATGTCTGTTGTTGCACACCGTCAGCGGTCGGTTTCTTATCCGACTCTTAGTTTTTGTTGACTGCAGGTAAATTTCGAGCGGATTCAAAAAGTGACTCGTGAGCAGCGACTGAGCATGGAAGGTGACTGGAGCGGTGGCGGCGGTGGCGGCGGCATGCGACCACAGGCAGCAGCGGCGGAGCCCGACTGGCGCACGCGGCTTCCGCGAGAGAAGCGGCAGATTCTGGTGAAGCGCATGTGCGTCGCTCTCTGGCACTCTGCTGCTGAAACGAGTCTATTAAGCCATAGTACCCTTGATTCTCCGTAATTCTCTCTTTAATCCATTCCGCGTGATTCTCTCCGTGATTCGTAATTCAGGTGCTTAGAAACATACAGAGCTCTCCCTCTCCCTCTCCCTCTCCCTCTCCCTCTCCCTCTCCCTCTCCCTCTCCCTCTCCCTCTCCCTTTCCCCTCTCCCCTCTCCTTCCCCCCCTCTCTCTCCATCTCCCCTATCCCTCTCCTTTTCCCTCTCCCCTCTCCCTCTCCCCTCTCCCTCTCCTTCTCCCTCTCATCCCTCGCCCGCCCACCACACGTGGCAGAATGGAGAGTCTACAGAAGTTCACATCGGCGCCCGACATGAACGAGCTCCACCGCGTGGCGGCATCCTTCGAGCAGAAGATCTTCTCAACGGCCACCAATCAGGTGCGAGCAAGCAACGGCCACCAATCAGGTGCGAGCAATCAACGGCCACCAATCAGGTGCGAGCAAGCAACGGCCACCAATCAGGTGCGAGCAAGCAACGGCCATCAATCACGTGCGAGCAAGCAACGGCCACCAATCAGGTGCGAGCAAGCAACGGCCACCAATCAGGTGCGAGCAAGCAACGGCCACCAATCAGGTGCGAGCAAGCAACGGCCACCAATCAGGTGCGAGCAATCAACGGCCACCAATCAGGTGCGAGCAAGCAACGGCCACCAATCAGGTGCGAGCAAGCAACGGCCATCAATCACGTGCGAGCAAGCAACGGCCACCAATCAGGTGCGAGCAAGCAACGGCCACCAATCAGGTGCGAGCAATCAACGGCCACCAATCAGGTGCGAGCAATCAACGGCCACCAATCAGGTGCGAGCAATCAACGGCCACCAATCAGGTGCGAGCAATCAACGGCCACCAATCAGGTGCGAGCAAGCAACGGCCACCAATCAGGTGCGAGCAAGCAACGGCCATCAATCACGTGCGAGCAAGCAACGGCCACCAATCAGGTGCGAGCAAGCAACGGCCACCAATCAGGTGCGAGCAAGCAACGGCCACCAATCAGGTGCGAGCAAGCAACGGCCACCAATCAGGTGCGAGCAAGCAACGGCCACCAATCAGGTGCGAGCAAGCAACGGCCACCAATCAGGTGCGAGCAAGCAACGGCCACCAATCAGGTGCGAGCAAGCAACGGCCATCAATCACGTGCGAGCAAGCAACGGCCACCAATCAGGTGCGAGCAAGCAACGGCCACCAATCAGGTGCGAGCAAGCAACGGCCACCAATCAGGTGCGAGCAAGCAACGGCCACCAATCAGGTGCGAGCAATCAACGGCCACCAATCAGGTGCGAGCAAGCAACGGCCACCAATCAGGTGCGAGCAAGCAACGGCCATCAATCACGTGCGAGCAAGCAACGGCCACCAATCAGGTGCGAGCAAGCAACGGCCACCAATCAGGTGCGAGCAATCAACGGCCACCAATCAGGTGCGAGCAATCAACGGCCACCAATCAGGTGCGAGCAATCAACGGCCACCAATCAGGTGCGAGCAATCAACGGCCACCAATCAGGTGCGAGCAAGCAACGGCCACCAATCAGGTGCGAGCAAGCAACGGCCATCAATCACGTGCGAGCAAGCAACGGCCACCAATCAGGTGCGAGCAAGCAACGGCCACCAATCAGGTGCGAGCAAGCAACGGCCACCAATCAGGTGCGAGCAAGCAACGGCCACCAATCAGGTGCGAGCAATCAACGGCCACCAATCAGGTGCGAGCAAGCAACGGCCACCAATCAGGTGCGAGCAAGCAACGGCCATCAATCACGTGCGAGCAAGCAACGGCCACCAATCAGGTGCGAGCAAGCAACGGCCACCAATCAGGTGCGAGCAAGCAACGGCCACCAATCAGGTGCGAGCAAGCAACGGCCACCAATCAGGTGCGAGCAATCAACGGCCACCAATCAGGTGCGAGCAAGCAACGGCCACCAATCAGGTGCGAGCAAGCAACGGCCATCAATCACGTGCGAGCAAGCAACGGCCACCAATCAGGTGCGAGCAAGCAACGGCCACCAATCACGTGCGAGCAAGCAACGGCCACCAATCAGGTGCGAGCAAGCAACGGCCACCAATCAGGTGCGAGCAATCAACGGCCACCAATCAGGTGCGAGCAATCAACGGCCACCAATCAGGTGCGAGCAAGCAACGGCCACCAATCAGGTGCGAGCAAGCAACGGCCATCAATCACGTGCGAGCAAGCAACGGCCACCAATCAGGTGCGAGCAAGCAACGGCCACCAATCAGGTGCGAGCAATCAACGGCCACCAATCAGGTGCGAGCAAGCAACGGCCACCAATCAGGTGCGAGCAATCAACGGCCACCAATCAGGTGCGAGCAAGCAACGGCCACCAATCAGGTGCGAGCAAGCAACGGCCATCAATCACGTGCGAGCAAGCAACGGCCACCAATCAGGTGCGAGCAAGCAACGGCCACCAATCAGGTGCGAGCAAGCAACGGCCACCAATCAGGTGCGAGCAAGCAACGGCCACCAATCAGGTGCGAGCAATCAACGGCCACCAATCAGGTGCGAGCAAGCAACGGCCACCAATCAGGTGCGAGCAAGCAACGGCCATCAATCACGTGCGAGCAAGCAACGGCCACCAATCAGGTGCGAGCAAGCAACGGCCACCAATCAGGTGCGAGCAAGCAACGGCCACCAATCAGGTGCGAGCAAGCAACGGCCACCAATCAGGTGCGAGCAATCAACGGCCACCAATCAGGTGCGAGCAAGCAACGGCCACCAATCAGGTGCGAGCAAGCAACGGCCATCAATCACGTGCGAGCAAGCAACGGCCACCAATCAGGTGCGAGCAAGCAACGGCCACCAATCAGGTGCGAGCAATCAACGGCCACCAATCAGGTGCGAGCAATCAACGGCCACCAATCAGGTGCGAGCAAGCAACGGCCACCAATCAGGTGCGAGCAAGCAACGGCCATCAATCACGTGCGAGCAAGCAACGGCCACCAATCAGGTGCGAGCAAGCAACGGCCACCAATCAGGTGCGAGCAATCAACGGCCACCAATCAGGTGCGAGCAAGCAACGGCCACCAATCAGGTGCGAGCAAGCAACGGCCATCAATCACGTGCGAGCAAGCAACGGCCACCAATCAGGTGCGAGCAAGCAACGGCCACCAATCAGGTGCGAGCAAGCAACGGCCACCAATCAGGTGCGAGCAAGCAACGGCCACCAATCAGGTGCGAGCAATCAACGGCCACCAATCAGGTGCGAGCAAGCAACGGCCACCAATCAGGTGCGAGCAAGCAACGGCCATCAATCACGTGCGAGCAAGCAACGGCCACCAATCAGGTGCGAGCAAGCAACGGCCACCAATCAGGTGCGAGCAATCAACGGCCACCAATCAGGTGCGAGCAATCAACGGCCACCAATCAGGTGCGAGCAAGCAACGGCCACCAATCAGGTGCGAGCAAGCAACGGCCATCAATCACGTGCGAGCAAGCAACGGCCACCAATCAGGTGCGAGCAAGCAACGGCCACCAATCAGGTGCGAGCAATCAACGGCCACCAATCAGGTGCGAGCAAGCAACGGCCACCAATCAGGTGCGAGCAATCAACGGCCACCAATCAGGTGCGAGCAAGCAACGGCCACCAATCAGGTGCGAGCAAGCAACGGCCACCAATCAGGTGCGAGCAATCAACGGCCACCAATCAGGTGCGAGCAATCAACGGCCACCAATCAGGTGCGAGCAAGCAACGGCCACCAATCAGGTGCGAGCAAGCAACGGCCATCAATCACGTGCGAGCAAGCAACGGCCACCAATCAGGTGCGAGCAAGCAACGGCCACCAATCAGGTGCGAGCAATCAACGGCCACCAATCAGGTGCGAGCAAGCAACGGCCACCAATCAGGTGCGAGCAAGCAACGGCCATCAATCACGTGCGAGCAAGCAACGGCCACCAATCAGGTGCGAGCAAGCAACGGCCACCAATCAGGTGCGAGCAAGCAACGGCCACCAATCAGGTGCGAGCAAGCAACGGCCACCAATCAGGTGCGAGCAATCAACGGCCACCAATCAGGTGCGAGCAAGCAACGGCCACCAATCAGGTGCGAGCAAGCAACGGCCACCAATCAGGTGCGAGCAATCAACGGCCACCAATCAGGTGCGAGCAATCAACGGCCACCAATCAGGTGCGAGCAAGCAACGGCCACCAATCAGGTGCGAGCAAGCAACGGCCATCAATCACGTGCGAGCAAGCAACGGCCACCAATCAGGTGCGAGCAAGCAACGGCCACCAATCAGGTGCGAGCAAGCAACGGCCACCAATCAGGTGCGAGCAAGCAACGGCCACCAATCAGGTGCGAGCAAGCAACGGCCACCAATCAGGTGCGAGCAAGCAACGGCCACCAATCAGGTGCGAGCAATCAACGGCCACCAATCAGGTGCGAGCAAGCAACGGCCACCAATCAGGTGCGAGCAAGCAACGGCCATCAATCACGTGCGAGCAAGCAACGGCCACCAATCAGGTGCGAGCAAGCAACGGCCACCAATCAGGTGCGAGCAAGCAACGGCCACCAATCAGGTGCGAGCAAGCAACGGCCACCAATCAGGTGCGAGCAATCAACGGCCACCAATCAGGTGCGAGCAAGCAACGGCCACCAATCAGGTGCGAGCAAGCAACGGCCATCAATCACGTGCGAGCAAGCAACGGCCACCAATCAGGTGCGAGCAAGCAACGGCCACCAATCAGGTGCGAGCAATCAACGGCCACCAATCAGGTGCGAGCAATCAACGGCCACCAATCAGGTGCGAGCAAGCAACGGCCACCAATCAGGTGCGAGCAAGCAACGGCCATCAATCACGTGCGAGCAAGCAACGGCCACCAATCAGGTGCGAGCAAGCAACGGCCACCAATCAGGTGCGAGCAATCAACGGCCACCAATCAGGTGCGAGCAAGCAACGGCCACCAATCAGGTGCGAGCAAGCAACGGCCATCAATCACGTGCGAGCAAGCAACGGCCACCAATCAGGTGCGAGCAAGCAACGGCCACCAATCAGGTGCGAGCAAGCAACGGCCACCAATCAGGTGCGAGCAAGCAACGGCCACCAATCAGGTGCGAGCAATCAACGGCCACCAATCAGGTGCGAGCAAGCAACGGCCACCAATCAGGTGCGAGCAAGCAACGGCCATCAATCACGTGCGAGCAAGCAACGGCCACCAATCAGGTGCGAGCAAGCAACGGCCACCAATCAGGTGCGAGCAATCAACGGCCACCAATCAGGTGCGAGCAATCAACGGCCACCAATCAGGTGCGAGCAAGCAACGGCCACCAATCAGGTGCGAGCAAGCAACGGCCATCAATCACGTGCGAGCAAGCAACGGCCACCAATCAGGTGCGAGCAAGCAACGGCCACCAATCAGGTGCGAGCAATCAACGGCCACCAATCAGGTGCGAGCAAGCAACGGCCACCAATCAGGTGCGAGCAATCAACGGCCACCAATCAGGTGCGAGCAAGCAACGGCCACCAATCAGGTGCGAGCAAGCAACGGCCACCAATCAGGTGCGAGCAATCAACGGCCACCAATCAGGTGCGAGCAATCAACGGCCACCAATCAGGTGCGAGCAAGCAACGGCCACCAATCAGGTGCGAGCAAGCAACGGCCATCAATCACGTGCGAGCAAGCAACGGCCACCAATCAGGTGCGAGCAAGCAACGGCCACCAATCAGGTGCGAGCAATCAACGGCCACCAATCAGGTGCGAGCAAGCAACGGCCACCAATCAGGTGCGAGCAAGCAACGGCCATCAATCACGTGCGAGCAAGCAACGGCCACCAATCAGGTGCGAGCAAGCAACGGCCACCAATCAGGTGCGAGCAAGCAACGGCCACCAATCAGGTGCGAGCAAGCAACGGCCACCAATCAGGTGCGAGCAATCAACGGCCACCAATCAGGTGCGAGCAAGCAACGGCCACCAATCAGGTGCGAGCAAGCAACGGCCATCAATCACGTGCGAGCAAGCAACGGCCACCAATCAGGTGCGAGCAAGCAACGGCCACCAATCAGGTGCGAGCAATCAACGGCCACCAATCAGGTGCGAGCAATCAACGGCCACCAATCAGGTGCGAGCAAGCAACGGCCACCAATCAGGTGCGAGCAAGCAACGGCCATCAATCACGTGCGAGCAAGCAACGGCCACCAATCAGGTGCGAGCAAGCAACGGCCACCAATCAGGTGCGAGCAATCAACGGCCACCAATCAGGTGCGAGCAAGCAACGGCCACCAATCAGGTGCGAGCAAGCAACGGCCATCAATCACGTGCGAGCAAGCAACGGCCACCAATCAGGTGCGAGCAAGCAACGGCCACCAATCAGGTGCGAGCAAGCAACGGCCACCAATCAGGTGCGAGCAAGCAACGGCCACCAATCAGGTGCGAGCAATCAACGGCCACCAATCAGGTGCGAGCAAGCAACGGCCACCAATCAGGTGCGAGCAAGCAACGGCCATCAATCACGTGCGAGCAAGCAACGGCCACCAATCAGGTGCGAGCAAGCAACGGCCACCAATCAGGTGCGAGCAATCAACGGCCACCAATCAGGTGCGAGCAATCAACGGCCACCAATCAGGTGCGAGCAAGCAACGGCCACCAATCAGGTGCGAGCAAGCAACGGCCATCAATCACGTGCGAGCAAGCAACGGCCACCAATCAGGTGCGAGCAAGCAACGGCCACCAATCAGGTGCGAGCAATCAACGGCCACCAATCAGGTGCGAGCAAGCAACGGCCACCAATCAGGTGCGAGCAATCAACGGCCACCAATCAGGTGCGAGCAAGCAACGGCCACCAATCAGGTGCGAGCAAGCAACGGCCATCAATCACGTGCGAGCAAGCAACGGCCACCAATCAGGTGCGAGCAAGCAACGGCCACCAATCAGGTGCGAGCAAGCAACGGCCACCAATCAGGTGCGAGCAAGCAACGGCCACCAATCAGGTGCGAGCAATCAACGGCCACCAATCAGGTGCGAGCAAGCAACGGCCACCAATCAGGTGCGAGCAAGCAACGGCCATCAATCACGTGCGAGCAAGCAACGGCCACCAATCAGGTGCGAGCAAGCAACGGCCACCAATCAGGTGCGAGCAATCAACGGCCACCAATCAGGTGCGAGCAATCAACGGCCACCAATCAGGTGCGAGCAAGCAACGGCCACCAATCAGGTGCGAGCAAGCAACGGCCATCAATCACGTGCGAGCAAGCAACGGCCACCAATCAGGTGCGAGCAAGCAACGGCCACCAATCAGGTGCGAGCAAGCAACGGCCATCAATCACGTGCGAGCAAGCAACGGCCACCAATCAGGTGCGAGCAAGCAACGGCCACCAATCAGGTGCGAGCAAGCAACGGCCACCAATCAGGTGCGAGCAAGCAACGGCCACCAATCAGGTGCGAGCAATCAACGGCCACCAATCAGGTGCGAGCAAGCAACGGCCACCAATCAGGTGCGAGCAAGCAACGGCCATCAATCACGTGCGAGCAAGCAACGGCCACCAATCAGGTGCGAGCAAGCAACGGCCACCAATCAGGTGCGAGCAATCAACGGCCACCAATCAGGTGCGAGCAATCAACGGCCACCAATCAGGTGCGAGCAAGCAACGGCCACCAATCAGGTGCGAGCAAGCAACGGCCATCAATCACGTGCGAGCAAGCAACGGCCACCAATCAGGTGCGAGCAAGCAACGGCCACCAATCAGGTGCGAGCAATCAACGGCCACCAATCAGGTGCGAGCAAGCAACGGCCACCAATCAGGTGCGAGCAAGCAACGGCCATCAATCACGTGCGAGCAAGCAACGGCCACCAATCAGGTGCGAGCAAGCAACGGCCACCAATCAGGTGCGAGCAAGCAACGGCCACCAATCAGGTGCGAGCAAGCAACGGCCACCAATCAGGTGCGAGCAATCAACGGCCACCAATCAGGTGCGAGCAAGCAACGGCCACCAATCAGGTGCGAGCAAGCAACGGCCATCAATCACGTGCGAGCAAGCAACGGCCACCAATCAGGTGCGAGCAAGCAACGGCCACCAATCAGGTGCGAGCAATCAACGGCCACCAATCAGGTGCGAGCAATCAACGGCCACCAATCAGGTGCGAGCAAGCAACGGCCACCAATCAGGTGCGAGCAAGCAACGGCCATCAATCACGTGCGAGCAAGCAACGGCCACCAATCAGGTGCGAGCAAGCAACGGCCACCAATCAGGTGCGAGCAAGCAACGGCCACCAATCAGGTGCGAGCAAGCAACGGCCACCAATCAGGTGCGAGCAATCAACGGCCACCAATCAGGTGCGAGCAAGCAACGGCCACCAATCAGGTGCGAGCAAGCAACGGCCATCAATCACGTGCGAGCAAGCAACGGCCACCAATCAGGTGCGAGCAATCAACGGCCACCAATCAGGTGCGAGCAATCAACGGCCACCAATCAGGTGCGAGCAAGCAACGGCCACCAATCAGGTGCGAGCAAGCAACGGCCACCAATCAGGTGCGAGCAAGCAACGGCCACCAATCAGGTGCGAGCAATCAACGGCCACCAATCAGGTACGAGCAATCAACGGCCACCAATCAGGTGCGAGCAATCAATGGCCACCAATCAGGTGCGAGCAAGCAACGGCCACCAATCAGGTGCGAGCAAGCAACGGCCACCAATCAGGTGCGAGCAATCAACGGCCACCAATCAGGTGCGAGCAAGCAACGGCCACCAATCAGGTGCGAGCAAGCAACGGCCACCAATCACGTGCGAGCAAGCAACGGCCACCAATCAGGTGCGAGCAAGCAACGGCCACCAATCAGGTGCGAGCAAGCAACGGCCACCAATCAGGTGCGAGCAATCAACGGCCACCAATCAGGTACGAGCAATCAACGGCCACCAATCAGGTGCGAGCAATCAACGGCCACCAATCAGGTGCGAGCAAGCAACGGCCACCAATCAGGTGCGAGCAAGCAACGGCCACCAATCAGGTGCGAGCAATCAACGGCCACCAATCAGGTGCGAGCAAGCAACGGCCACCAATCAGGTGCGAGCAAGCAACGGCCATCAATCACGTGCGAGCAAGCAACGGCCACCAATCAGGTGCGAGCAAGCAACGGCCACCAATCAGGTGCGAGCAATCAACGGCCACCAATCAGGTGCGAGCAAGCAACGGCCACCAATCAGGTGCGAGCAAGCAACGGCCATCAATCACGTGCGAGCAAGCAACGGCCACCAATCAGGTGCGAGCAAGCAACGGCCACCAATCAGGTGCGAGCAAGCAACGGCCACCAATCAGGTGCGAGCAAGCAACGGCCACCAATCAGGTGCGAGCAATCAACGGCCACCAATCAGGTGCGAGCAAGCAACGGCCACCAATCAGGTGCGAGCAAGCAACGGCCATCAATCACGTGCGAGCAAGCAACGGCCACCAATCAGGTGCGAGCAAGCAACGGCCACCAATCAGGTGCGAGCAATCAACGGCCACCAATCAGGTGCGAGCAAGCAACGGCCACCAATCAGGTGCGAGCAAGCAACGACCACCAATCACGTGCGAGCAAGCAACGGCCACCAATCAGGTGCGAGCAAGCAACGGCCACCAATCAGGTGCGAGCAAGCAACGGCCACCAATCACGTGCGAGCAATCAACGGCCACCAATCAGGTGCGAGCGATCAACGGCCACCAATCAGGTGCGAGCAATCAACGGCCACCAATCAGGTGCGAGCAATCAACGGCCACCAATCAGGTGCGAGCGATCAACGGCCACCAATCAGGTGCGAGCAAGCAACGGCCACCAATCAGGTGCGAGCAAGCAACGGCCACCAATCAGGTGCGAGCAATCAACAGCCACCAATCAGGTGCGAGCGATCAACGGCCACCAATCAGGTGCGAGCAAGCAACGGCCACCAATCAGGTGCGAGCAAGCAACGGCCACCAATCACGTGCGAGCAATCAACGGCCACCAATCAGGTGCGAGCGATCAACGGCCACCAATCAGGTGCGAGCAAGCAACGGCCACCAATCAGGTGCACCACCAATCAGGTGCGAGCAAGCAACGGCCACAAATCAGGTGCGAGCAATCAACGGCCACCAATCAGGTGCACCACCAATCAGGTGCGAGCAAGCAACGGCCACCAATCACGTGCGAGCAATCAACGGCCACCAATCAGGTGCGAGCGATCAACGGCCACCAATCAGGTGCGAGCAAGCAACGGCCACCAATCAGGTGCGAGCAATCAACGGCCACCAATCAGGTGCGAGCAATCAACGGCCACCAATCAGGTGCGAGCAATCAACGGCCACCAATCACGTGCGAGCAATCAACGGCCACCAATCAGGTGCGAGCGATCATCGGCCACCAATCAGGTGCGAGCAATCAACGGCCACCAATCACGTGCGAGCAATCAACGGCCACCAATCAGGTGCGAGCAAGCAACGGCCACCAATCAGGTGCGAGCAAGCAACGGCCATCAATCACGTGCGAGCAAGCAACGGCCATCAATCACGTGCGAGCAAGCAACGGCCACCAATCAGGTGCGAGCAATCAACGGCCACCAATCAGGTGCGAGCAAGCAACGGCCACCAATCAGGTGCGAGCAAGCAACGGCCACCAATCACGTGCGAGCAAGCAACGGCCACCAATCAGGTGCGAGCAAGCAACGGCCACCAATCAGGTGCGAGCAAGCAACGGCCACCAATCAGGTGCGAGCAATCAACGGCCACCAATCAGGTGCGAGCAAGCAACGGCCACCAATCAGGTGCGAGCAAGCAACGGCCACCAATCACGTGCGAGCAAGCAACGGCCACCAATCAGGTGCGAGCAAGCAACGGCCACCAATCAGGTGCGAGCAAGCAACGGCCACCAATCAGGTGCGAGCAATCAACGGCCACCAATCAGGTGCGAGCAATCAACGGCCACCAATCAGGTGCAAGCAATCAACGGCCACCAATCAGGTGCACCACCAATCAGGTGCGATCAAGCAACGGCCACCAATCAGGTGCGAGCAAGCAACGGCCACCAATCAGGTGCGAGCAATCAACGGCCACCAATCAGGTGCGAGCAAGCAACGGCCACCAATCAGGTGCGAGCAAGCAACGGCCACCAATCACGTGCGAGCAAGCAACGGCCACCAATCAGGTGCGAGCAAGCAACGGCCACCAATCAGGTGCGAGCAAGCAACGGCCACCAATCAGGTGCGAGCAATCAACGGCCACCAATCAGGTACGAGCAATCAACGGCCACCAATCAGGTGCGAGCAATCAACGGCCACCAATCACGTGCGAGCAATCAACGGCCACCAATCAGGTGCGAGCGATCAACGGCCACCAATCAGGTGCGAGCAAGCAACGGCCACCAATCAGGTGCGAGCAAGCAACGGCCACCAATCAGGTGCGAGCAATCAACAGCCACCAATCAGGTGCGAGCGATCAACGGCCACCAATCAGGTGCGAGCAAGCAACGGCCACCAATCAGGTGCGAGCAAGCAACGGCCACCAATCACGTGCGAGCAATCAACGGCCACCAATCAGGTGCGAGCGATCAACGGCCACCAATCAGGTGCGAGCAAGCAACGGCCACCAATCAGGTGCACCACCAATCAGGTGCGAGCAAGCAACGGCCACAAATCAGGTGCGAGCAATCAACGGCCACCAATCAGGTGCACCACCAATCAGGTGCGATCAAGCAACGGCCACCAATCACGTGCGAGCAATCAACGGCCACCAATCAGGTGCGAGCGATCAACGGCCACCAATCAGGTGCGAGCAAGCAACGGCCACCAATCAGGTGCGAGCAATCAACGGCCACCAATCAGGTGCGAGCAATCAACGGCCACCAATCAGGTGCGAGCAATCAACGGCCACCAATCACGTGCGAGCAATCAACGGCCACCAATCAGGTGCGAGCGATCATCGGCCACCAATCAGGTGCGAGCAATCAACGGCCACCAATCACGTGCGAGCAATCAACGGCCACCAATCAGGTGCGAGCGATCAACGGCCACCAATCAGGTGCGAGCAAGCAACGGCCACCAATCAGGTGCGAGCAAGCAACGGCCACCAATCAGGTGCGAGCAATCAACAGCCACCAATCAGGTGCGAGCGATCAACGGCCACCAATCAGGTGCGAGCAAGCAACGGCCACCAATCAGGTGCGAGCAAGCAACGGCCACCAATCACGTGCGAGCAATCAACGGCCACCAATCAGGTGCGAGCGATCAACGGCCACCAATCAGGTGCGAGCAAGCAACGGCCACCAATCAGGTGCACCACCAATCAGGTGCGAGCAAGCAACGGCCACAAATCAGGTGCGAGCAATCAACGGCCACCAATCAGGTGCACCACCAATCAGGTGCGAGCAAGCAACGGCCACCAATCACGTGCGAGCAATCAACGGCCACCAATCAGGTGCGAGCGATCAACGGCCACCAATCAGGTGCGAGCAAGCAACGGCCACCAATCAGGTGCGAGCAATCAACGGCCACCAATCAGGTGCGAGCAATCAACGGCCACCAATCAGGTGCGAGCAATCAACGGCCACCAATCACGTGCGAGCAATCAACGGCCACCAATCAGGTGCGAGCGATCATCGGCCACCAATCAGGTGCGAGCAAGCAACGGCCACCAATCAGGTGCGAGCAAGCAACGGCCACCAATCAGGTGCGAGCAATCAACAGCCACCAATCAGGTGCGAGCGATCAACGGCCACCAATCAGGTGCGAGCAAGCAACGGCCACCAATCAGGTGCGAGCAAGCAACGGCCACCAATCACGTGCCAGCAATCAACGGCCACCAATCAGGTGCGAGCGATCAACGGCCACCAATCAGGTGCGAGCAAGCAACGGCCACCAATCAGGTGCGAGCCAGCAACGGCCACCAATCAGGTGCGAGCAAGCAACTTCTTTTATTCGACTTGAGAGTCATTTCAGCAGAAGATCGTTCCAGCAGTTACCAATCAGGCAGGTGCTAACAATCAGGTGGCACCAATCAGGTGCCTGCCACCAATCAGGTGCCACCAATCAGGTGCCACCAATCAGGTTCCACCAATCAGGTGCCACCAATCAGGTGCCACCAATCAGGTTCCACCAATCAGGTGCCACCAATCAGGTGCCACCAATCAGGTGTGAGAACTTAAGATTATTTCTTACTAATGAGCCAAGAGGCTCTATAATACAAGCATGCAACAAGGGAAGAGTGGAAGTAATCTAACCCTATTGGCCACTAAGTTGGCCAATGGGTGAGGTGCCTTGTTGAGTAAGCAACCTCACAATGTAGCTAGGTTGGGATTGGTTGGTCTAAGAACCAATTGGTTGGCAAGTGCCAACTAAGGACCAAGACCAAACCAAAGCTTGACCAACCACACAGTGTGGTTGGAGTGTACACCCAACCCTCCTATAACAGTAATGACTACACCTATTCTAGCCTATGAATGTTGTATAAGATATACATGTACAACACAACCCCCTAACATGCATAAGGCTAGAAGATGTAATCAGGAGGCCGTAGAGACCGGAGGAGGGGTGAGGCCAAGGAGACGTAGGAGGAAGGAGTGGGACGCTTGGGGAAGGGCTTTTGTGAAGATGTCAGCGAGGCTGGCCGTCGAGTCGATTTTGCTGAGGCGAAGGTGACCGGCCTCAACGAGATCACGAATGAAGATGTAGTGAAGCTCGACGTGTTTGGAGCGCCCATGATACACAGCATCCTAGGTGAGGTGAATGGTGCTGGCGTTGTCACACCAGATGGTGGGACAGCGTTGGGGGGCTCCAAGCTCATCAAGGAGGAAGGCCAGTGTGCCTCTTGCGCAGCCATGGTTGCAGCATAGAGCTCTGCCTCGCAGGAGGAGAGGGCGACGACAGAGGAGCGTGTGGACCGCCGCCAGCTGATGAGACCGCTGCCCAGAGAGAAGCCATAACCCTGAGTGGACCGCCGATCCGGTCGAGAGTCAGCCCAGGAAGAGTCGCTGTAGCCGCTGAGGAGGGGCGGGGAAAGGCCGCCAAGGGTGAGCACATAGTCCTTGGTGCCACGAATGTAGCGGAGGACGCGCTTGGCGGACATGAGAGAGCCGATGAGTTCAGGATAAGGATGGGAGGAGGCAGAGGGAGAGGAGGGTGGGGAGAGGTGGTGCCCAACCGAGAGTGGAGTGGGTTGGGGGTTACCGCGCGCCATTTCAAACCGGTCCAAGACTTGCTCGAGGTAGTGACCCTGGGAGAGAAAGATGGTGCGGGCGGAGCGGTCGCGAGTGATGGTCATGCCGAGGTAGTGTTGCAGCTCTCCCAGGTCCTTCCACTTGAGACGGCTGCCCAGCTCGGCCTTGACAATCTCGAGCTCGGTAAGGTCGGCAGTGAGGAGGATCATGTCGTCAACATAGACGAGAATGTAGAAGGGGGAGGGGGAGGTGCGGAGGAAGAGGCTGGCATCAGAGCGGGAGGTGCAAAACCCAAGCTCGGCAAGGGTGGCTGCAAGCTTGGCATGCCACTCCCTGGGTGCCTGGCGGAGCCCGTACACGGGTCGACGCAGCTGCCAGACGGAGTCGGCAGGGAAAAGAAGGCGAAAGCCTGCCGGGCGCTCCATGTAGATCAGTTCGAGTAGCACGCCTTGGAGGAAAGCGTTGGAGACATCCATCGAGTGGATCTCCATGTTGAAGCGAGCGGCGAGGTCAAGTACGGCGCGAACGGTAGCAGGTTTGGTGGTGGGGGAGAAGGTGTCGAAGAAGTTAACAGCATACCGCTGCGTGAAACCCTTGGCGCAGTACCGGGCCTTGTAGACAGGCGGCTCTCCTGGCAGCTGTTTGACGCGAAACACCCACTTCCCCTCCACCACGTTCGTAGAGGGGGGAGGGCGAGGCACATCAACGAAGGAGGAGTTGGCGACAAAGGCCTCCAGCTCCTTGATGATGGCGGCGAGCTAGAGCGGGGCGTCGGAGCAAGCCATGGCCTCCTCATACGTGGTTGGGATGAAGATGGAGGGAGCAGAGGAGAAGGCGAAGACTGGTGTCCCAGAGAGGCCGAAGGTGATGTGTAGAAGGGAGGGGTCACAGAGGTGGAGGTCAAGGAACTCCTCATGGGAGTCCTCAGAGAGGGAGGTGTGCAAGGCGCGGATGACCGCTGGTGCCACTGCGCGTGCTGCTGCTGGTGCCGCTGCTGGTGCCACTGCTGGTGCCACTGCTGCCGCTGCACGTGCTGCTGCTGGTGCCGCTGCTGGTGCCGCTGCGGGTGCCACTGCTGGTGCCGCTGCCGGTGCCGCTGCTGGTGTCGCTGCTGGCGCCGTTGCTGGTGCCGCTGCCGGTGCCGTTGCGGAGGCTGCTGCTGGAGCTGCTGCTGCTGCTGCTGATGAAGGAGAGGTGGCTGAGCGGGCTGTTGCATGAGTGGCTTGATGCAAGACAGCCTGGAAGAAGTGGTGAAGGAGGGGGGAGAGAGGGGGGAGGGTAGAGGTAGAGAGGGTAACAGGGTGCGGTGCACCAAGGATACTGTCACGTGACCTGGTGTGAGGATACCGGGTGAGTATGGTGCGGGGAGGGGGGGAGGGAGGGGAGGGAGGGGCACCGGGGGAGGAGTGAGCGGGGGAGACAGGGGAAGACAGAGGGTCCGGGTCAAAGATGTCACCAGACGAGGGGGGGGCACCGTGGGACTGGGAAGGCGGAGGGGGAGGGGGTGGGAGGATGGGGGGAGGAGGGAGTAGTGGGGGAGGGGTGGTGTCAGACCAGACAAGGGGACGGGTCAGAGGGGGGAGTGGGTCAGTGGACGGAGGAGAGGAGTATTACGGGGTGGACTCGTCAAAGACGACATCTCTACTGCGAATTAGACGGCCGGAAGGGGGTTGGAGGAAAAGGTGGTCGGGGGAGGAGGGGTTATGACCAAGAAAGATGCAAGGAAGGGTACGAGGGGCAAGCTTTCCTTGGGAACGGGAGCGATCAGATGGGTGAATAAGGACATATGCCTTTGAGCCCCAGACCCAAAGAGATGAGACATCAGGTTTGTCTTTTGTCCACAGCTCAGTGGGGGTGGTAGAGGGGAGGAGAGGGTGAGGGTAAAGGTTAGTAAGGAGGGCAGCATGAAGGAGGGCATAGCCCCACAGAGAAGGGGTGCAGGATGCGTGGACAAGGAGACACCGAGCAGTTTTGGTGATCTCCCGCACACAACTCTCAGCGACACCGTTCTGCTGTGGGGAGTGAGGGAGGGTGTAGGTCTGAAGAATGCCACGAGACTGGCAATAGGAGGAAATCTGGTTGTTCAGGAACTCACCACCACCATCAGAGTGGAGGTGGCGAACAGGGCGCCCAACGTGGGTGTTTGCCTGCTCAAGCCAAGCAATGATTGCAGTCGGGGCGTCCGCCTTCGTCCGAAGGAGAGAGACGAACGAGTATCGACTGTGATCATCGACGAGAACGAGAAGGTAACGATGGCCTTGGCGAGTGGGAGAGGGATTAGGGCCCCAGAGGTCCATGTGATCAAGATCAAGCGGCTGAGCTGCAGCAGAGGGGGAGCTCCGGTGCGGCTGCTGCTTGAGCTTGCTCTGAACACAGAGGGTGCAAGAGGGGGCAGGGGATTTGAGTAGGGGAGGGAGGGAGGAGGGGAGACCGTGGAGGAGACCGGAGGAGACAGAAGAGCGCAGAGTAGCGAAGTTAGGGTGACCTAGCCTGTGGTGGAGGAGGATGGTGGGGTGGGAGAGGGAGCGACAGGAGCAGTCAGAGTCAGGGGGGCGGGGGGGTAGAGGTGGGTTAGTGGTAGGGAGGGGAGGGAGGGGAAGGAGGGGGGGGGAGGCAACTTGAAAGGTGAGGGGGCGGGGAACCCGAAGGGTGTACATGCGGGAGCGGGGACAGTAGGGAATACGAGAGAGAAAACGACCTGTGGAGGTGTGGTAAAGATCACAATGGTTAGCGCCACTTGGGATGACAGTGGTGATCATGGCTTGTTGGAGGGACCTTTGGGAGAGGAGGTTAGTGCGAAGGGAGGGAATGTGAAGACCTGTGACAGTACCTGAAGGAAAGAGAGGACAGGGAAGGGTGGAGGTGTTTGACAAGGGATGGAAAAACTGCTGTCAGCGCCAAGGAGGGAGGTGGGTGTGGGGAGCGGGTGGAGTGTACCAGCGTCACGAAGGACAGTGTCAGTGGCTCCACTGTCCAGGACGAACTCAAGGGTGGAGGAGGGTGAGGCGGAGTACTGAAGTGAAGTTTCATTAATAGCAGGGGCATACATGGGGGATGCAACAGATGCAGGCTGACTAAGCAAGCCAACAAAGCCAGAGGAGGGAAAGGGGGTCACACTGCCACCTGTGGACGGCGCAGGGGATGGACCGGAGAGGTGGGCCGTGGAGGCAGCATTCCCGGCGGTCCAGCTGGGAAACGGCTGCTGCTGGGAGACAGGAGGAGGAGGGAAAAGAGGAAGCTGGGGCTGGAGGTCAAGCTGCTGCTGGAGCTGCTGCCTGTACTGCTGCGGCCCCTGCTGCTGAACATTCTGGTGCTGCTGCTGCTGCTGCTGCTGTGGGGGGAGAGTAAGGGCCTGGTGGGCCTGGGAGGAGGAGGAAGGGGCGTAGAGGGGAGAGGTGCGGACATCCAGGGGAGTGGGGCGGGGGCTGAGGGCGGACCAGCGAGGAGGGGTGCCAGAGTTCCCACGAGCGAACCACTCATCACTGAGTGCCTTGAAGCACGTGTCAGTTGCATGAGTGGTTTGGTTGCAGCGCTGGCCTCGAGTAGGGCCATAGAGGGGAAGATACTAACAGGGTGGGAAGGCCGCTGCTGCACCGTGACCCGCGCCACCGCGACCGCCAGAGCCGCCTCGGCCACCACCACGCCCGCCTCCACGCCCACCCCCACGCCCGCCCTTACTGCTGCCCTGCTGTGCCGCTGCTGCGGTGGAGGAGGAATGGCGAAGGATTTCAGCTTCAGTGGTGATGATCCATTGTGCAACTTGAGCGGGAGTGTCATGCTTGGAGAGGAGCTGCATGTATGCGAGCTTGTGGGCATCGAAGGCAGGGGTGAGACCCTCGAGGAGGTGGCAGCAAATGACAATGTCAGGGTAGGCAACACCCAATGCTGCAAGGCGGCAAGCAAGATCGAGGACGCGGCGGGTAAAGGCGGCTGCGCCGGCGGTAGAGTCCATGGTGAGGGACCCGAATTCCTTGATGAGCGCATAGAGAGTGGCAATGTCCAGCCTGTCGAAGAGGTCGACGAGCAGTTGCCACGGGTGGGAGGAGGAAGTAGGTGAGAGCTCCCGTTTGAGGGAGGGGGGGATAGTGGCGAGGAGAATGGCGAGAGCTCGGCGATCAGCAATGCGCCGATGTCAGTGGTGTAGGTGGCGAGGCGTGTGGTGTAACTGGCGAGCTGGGCTTGGTATTCGCGGTAGCGGGCAGCAGCATCATCGTAGGTGCGCTTGTCGTCCTAATAGCGCACTTGCCGGCGAAGGTGATCGTTGAGTGTGGTGCGGTAAGTACAGATGGCAGTCTCCACGCTCTGTGGGTTGTTGAGATCCGGCGCGAAGGAGGGAGGGTCACCAGGAGACTTGGGCTCGGGTCCGGGTTCGTCGGGAGCAGGTCCGGTGGGGGCGGGAGGGGCGACAGGCTGGAGTCCACCCTCCTCCTGGAACACGACGGACCGAAAGGTGTATCCTCTGACGACGACCGAGGAGAGCTAAACCTCGACGGAGTGGGCATAGGAGTGCCAGTTGGCGGCTGAGTTGTCGCCCAACAACTCAAGAGTGTCGATGGTCGCTTAGTCGACCGACGAGTCCGACGACGCCATGATGGCGAAGCCGGTGAAGGTGCCGCTGCTGGTGCCGTTGACGGTGCCGCTGCTGGTGCTGTTGACGGTGCCGCTGCTGGTGCCGCTGCTGGTGCCGCTGCTGGTGCCGTTGAGAATGGCGTAGGGGGAGGAGGTAAGGGGGAGGTTGGCGCGGAAGGGCGGGACAGGGCGTGGGGGGCGCGGTTGAGGGAAGGGGAGGTCGCGGCGACCGCGGTCAGGCCAGCCGCGACGGCGCGCAGGTCAGCTGAGGCTCCTCGCAGGTCGTCTGCGATGGCGCGAAGGTCGTGCGCGGTGGCGCCCTCGTCCGCGGGCACGCCTCGTCCGTCCACGGCAGCGCGCTCGTCCTCCGCGGGCGCGCGTCGTCCGTCCGCGACAGTGCGCTCGTCGTCGGCAGGCACGCGTCGTCCGTCCACGGCAGCGCGCTCGTCCTCGGCGGGCGCGCGTCGTCCGTCCGCAACAGTGCGCTCGTCGTCGGCGGGCGCGCGTCGTCCGTCCGCGGCAGCGCGCTCGTCGCCGGCGGCGGCGCGTCGTCCGTCCGCGGCGGCCTTGTCGTCGCCGGCGGGGGCGCATCGTGCGTCCGCGGTGGCCTCGTCGCCGTCCGCGGGCGCGCGTGGGCTGTCCGCGCGCGCGACGGATGGGGCGTCCGCGACAGACGCGTGCAGCTTGTCCGCGGCGAGGTGCAAGAGGAGGTGCGGCGAGGTGCAAGAGGAGGTGCGGCGAGGTGCAAGAGGAGGTGCGGCGAGGTGCAAGAGGAGGTGCGGCGAGGTGCAAGAGGAGGTGCGGCGGCGAGCAAGGGGAGGAGAGTTGCAGCCGTGGGAGAGCGGATCGAGGCCGCGGGAGGGCAGATTAGGTCTGCGGGAGGGCAGATCGGGGCCGCGGGAGGGCAGATCGAGTCAGCGGGAGGGCGGATCGGGGCTGCGGGAGGGCAGATTTGGTCTGCAGGAGGGCGGATCGGGCACGGGAGGGCGGATCTGAGGTGCAAACGGTGAAAAGGTACGGGAGGGCGGATCTAAGATAGAGTCCGCTAGGGTAACGCCTTGAGGGAGGCTAGGTGTAGGAGGCGTGGAGGGGAGGGTGGCCTAGGATTCGAGGGAGGAAGGCGTGAGCCATTGAGCTCTAGATACCACGTGAGAACTTAAGATGATTTCTTACTAATGAGCCAAGAGGCTCTATAATACAAGCATGCAAGAAGGGAAGAGTGGAAGTAATCTAAACCTATTGGCCACTAAGTTGGCCAATGAGTGAGGTGCCTTGTTGAGTAAGCAACCTCACAATGTAGCTAGGTTGGGATTGGTTGGTCTAAGGACCAAAAGGTTGGCAAGTGCCAACCAAGGACCAAGACCAAACCAAAGCTTGACCAACCACACAGTGTGGTTGGAGTGTACACCCAACCCTCCTATAACAGTAATGACTACACCTATTCTAGCCTATGAATGTTGTATAAGATATACATGTACAACATCAGGTGCTACCAATCAGGTGCCACCAATCAGGTGCCACCAACCAGGAATAAAGACAATTAGGTGCCACCAACCAGGTGCTACCAATCAGGTGCCACCAATCAGGGCCACCAATCAGGTGCCACCAATCAGGTGCCATCAATCAGGTGCCACCAATCAGGTGCAACCAATCAGGTGCCACCAATCAGGTGCCACCAATCAGGTGCCATCAATCAGGTGCCACCAATCAGGAGCAACCAATCAGGAGCCACCAATAGGAGCCACCAATCAGGAGCCACCAATCAGGAGCCAGCAATCAGGTGCCACCAATCAGGAGCCACCAATCAGGTGCCAGCAATCAGGTGCCACCAATCAGGAGCCACCAATCAGGAGCCACCAATCAGGAGCCACCAATAGGAGCCACCAATCAGGAGCCACCAATCAGGAGCCACCAATCAGGTGCCACCAATCAGGTGCAACCAATCAGGTGCCGCCAATCAGGTGCCGCCAATCAGGTGCCGCCAATCAGGTGCCACCGATCAGGTGCCACCGATCAGGTGCCACCGATCAGGTGCCACCGATCATGTGCCACCGATCAGGTGCAACCCATCAGGTGCCACCAATCAGGTGCCACCAATCAGGTGCGACCAATCAGGTGCCACCAATCAGGTGCTACCTGGAGGGCAATGCAAGGCACTTGTGACGATTTCCTCCCTCCCTCCCTTCCAAATGGCTTCAGCACCGCTTACTTGACTCTCTCCCCCAATGTTCACCCCTCGCCTCCCACGGACATCAGGACGACTACCTGTGGCGCATATCCCAGAAGATGCTCTACATCAAGAGCAAGGGCCACATGCTGCAGGCGCAGGCGGCCGGCGGGACGAGCTCCCAGGCGTCTGCAGGGTCTGTTGCCACTGGCGGGATGACTGCTGATGCATGTAAGGAGTGTTTGTGTGTGGTGTTTGTAAGGAGTGTGTGTGTGTGTGGTGCATGCATGTAAGGTGTGCGTGCATGCGTGCGTGCGTGCGTGTGATGCATGTAAGGAATGCATGTGACGGATGTGATCATAAAG